>JANHFL010000798.1:46817-67991 GCA_032468155.1 Oxyrhabdium leporinum
GCTTGGAGAATTGGGGGAAAGCGAGGGCATCTGGGGGGTGAAAGCTCTGTGGCGTGGGGCTGCAATGGCGAAACAGGCAATGGAGCGGCCGGCACGAAGGAAGGGGGCTTTTCCTTTTCCCCTGCTCCTTGTAGTTCCCTCACGCCGGCCTCTCCTTTGCAGTGCAGCGGTCCACCCCGCTGAGCCCAATGGTGAGCTCTGTGGCGCCTAAGCAGGGGCCAGATCACCACCCTGCCTGTCCCCGGAGCTTGCCTACCTCCGGCTGCTGCTGTGGGTGGGGGGATCATAGAGGGACAGGCTGCGGTCGCTCCCAGCTCAGTTTTGGCTGGCAAAGAGGTGATGGCTGCTGGCCCTTCGCTCCGGCAAAAAGTGGTGCCAGAAGCCTCCAGCTGTCACCTCTTTGCCGGCGTTGGAAGCCTCCAGCCACCATTCCCGGCTCCGTTCCGGCTGGCAAAGAGGTGATGGCCGCAGGCCCTTCGTGTTGGCAAAAAGCGGCGCCAGAAGCCTCCAGCCGTCACCTCTTTGCCTTCTTTTTTCATGACTAACCTTTTGCCTGCATTCGGCAGTCAGCCAGCATCGCCGTCTCTACAGTATCGGTTATGTGACTGATTGGGCATGGCCCACTCAACGTCACGGCAAGGTGCCAACGTCTCACCTTGCCGTGAGTGACGTTGAGTTGGCCACGCCCACTCAGTCACACGACCCCCACCAAGCCACGCCCATAGAACCGGTGGTGAAAAAAAATAGATTTCATCACTGTGTGCATGGGCACGCCAAGTCAACAGTAAGGGCAAGAAGATGGTGAAGGTCAACTAGGGTTGCCGAGCATAGGATGCAGGGGACTCGGATTGTACAGTGGTGAGGGCGACTACTACTGGGACAGAACTGGGGCATTTCCTGGGATGCTACAGCTTTACACCGCTCTGTTGGTATTTCCCAATCCATGGCAGCTTTGCTGGGCTTGGCTGTCTGAGGCTTCCAGAGGTGACTGTGGCTTTATGCTACACTATTGATGTTTCCTGGGAAAGGTAGCTTTTGGCCGCACTGTTGGAGCTCCCTGGATAGATAGTTCTGGAGCTGATTGCTGCCCCATAAGGTAGGCTGCTGGATATCTAAAAGGCCATATACGGGAGAATAGGCAGTTGTGGGGAATTGAAAGGGAGGCAGTCTTTTATCTTGAAAAAACTGAGGCTCAGGGTTGGGAGGGATCAAGCCCAAAATGGCTTGGAATAGGTGGATCCTTACCTAATGACTGGTGAAATGTGCTTAATAATGGCAACAGGGAGTACTGGGGTTGCTGTTGATAAGGAATGCAATCATGTGATGTCACACACACGATTTAGCAATGAAAATTCCAGTCCCAGTGGGTAGTCAAGGACTACCTGTACTTGTATTCAATGCATTATTTCTATTTTAGCCTCCAGCTGAAGTGTCTGAAAGGCAGCTGCTCAGTTAAAGTGAGGGCATATGAGGTCTTAGAGCTGCCTTGTGGAACAGCTTTTGCCTGATATTTAGATAACCCCTTTGTTTACTGATTTTAATGTATCTTTATCACTTATTAGCTGCCCAGAATTATTCAATTAATTTGGGTAGCTGTATAAATGTAGGAGAAGGAATGGCAGAACTTGGAAGCAGAGTGAAAATGAGAACTCAGCCTGGAATCATTATGTAGCCATGTGAACTATATTGAACCCTTCTTGAGTGCCATTGGCCTTTATCTAACTCTAACCAGGTCTTGACTGTTAGTTGAGAAGATTCCTGTGCATAGGCATTAGCAATAGATCCATTTAATTATATCTTCACAAGTGGACCTAGTCTTTCACATCTGACCATAAATTTGCTAACAGACAAGTAAATAAACAATAAAAGTCTCCAAGCCCATTGTTTGCAACCTATGCAATTTTTTCTGATCATAACAGTTGAAAACTAATAATTATATGTAACATGGGTTTATTTACCATAAGCTGTGAAGAAAGCTGTATATTTGCTTTATAAACGTGTATTTAAAATTCAGGTGTACTAAATGGAATATAGTAGAATTTAATCGAACAACTATGTTCAATCTTCAAAGACATCTATTAAGCATTCATGAGCAATACTACAGATTATAGCAAAATCATATTTTCAGCAAAAAAATGTTAGTTATTACTTGGTAATTTGCTGTGCTGATGCCTCTGTACATGCATGTATAGATGAGAAAACTGAATGAATAATTTCTTAGTTATGGAAAACCAACTAATAAAAGTCATAATGGGTAATGGTATAGGTGGACCCATCAGGTATTGACCATGGTATATAAAATATTGCAACTTGGAACATAGGAGAAGCAAATGATATTAATTAATAGTGAAGAGAAAAGAATCATGAATTAATAAGGTGAGAGAAAAATAGGTGTATTTATACTTTCATCAGAGGTAAGACAAACTGAAGATGTCTCTGCAAAAGTGGAACTGATGATGATGGCAAAAACCAAAAAAATGTTTGAATAGATCAGATCCTTGGAAGCTCTCTGGATAAGGATGGGACAGGTGATTGCCCACATGTGCTCCAGAAGACTGTTCCTCATAAGGAACCTTATCTTTCTCATTTTCTCATCTTTTCTACTACCTTCTCTTATTGATATCATTATTATGATTATATTACTTTATTATTTGTATGTATACTGAGAGCTTATGCACAGGAGACAAATTCCTTGTGTGTCCAGTCACACTTGGCCAATAAACCTGTTCTGTTCTGTTCCGTTCCCCTTCCCTATCCTATCCTTCCCCATCCCCATCCCCATTCCATTCATGCACTTCCAGATATCCTAATACAAAATACAAGAAAAGCTTCCTAGTTTTCATCACAATTCATAATTTTAAGGGTAACTTAACTGATTCAATTACAAGGTGGTTAGAACATTAATGCCATCTGCTGCATGACTGTCAATGCTTAAAAGCTCACAGAAAATGTACTTAAAAGTACTTTTGCATTAATGATAATCTCAGTTAACAATGATCTCAGTAATAATGTAATTCCTAAGGAAAATGCCTTTCATTCAAAACAATCTTGAATTCTAAATATGACTAAATAGTATTGCTAAACATCTTCAGTATTTGTAAATGTAGTGTCTTATATTATGCCACTTTTTATTGGACTAGAAATAAGGTTAGCATTTATGAAATACCATCAAAGAAGATGATACTTAAATCAATAATTGCTTTTTTATTATTTCTGTGGCCTAGAATAATTGGTGGAATACTATCTATTGATTTTCATTCAATGGATGGATTGCATACATTTTTGTGTATTGATCTATGTGAGAATAGCATTTTGAAGCTACTTTTACTTCGTGATACCTTTGAACAAAGTGAGCCAAGATAATTTTAGAAAGTAGATCTTGATATATGGATTCAAATGTTGAATGCTTTTATTTATGAATTTGTAGCTTTAACATAAACTATTGGAAAATCAGTGCAGCATTAATTCATGTTTTTAATGCTTGATACAGAGCTGCCGTTTTCTTTAAAGGATGAATGGTTGTACACTGCAATTTGCATGAATTCTTTGGACATACTGATGTGATAAATCTTAATGGGATTGATGCTGGTGCCTTTCAGAAGCATGCCCAAGGAAGCACATTCAGTTCCTCATTCTTAGATGGCATTTTAAGTAACCAAGAATTCTGATTACACTATAGCACAAACTGAGTATGTGGGAAAATAGGCAGTATCATTAACTTGCTTTCTAAGATTATATTTAGAAATGCCTTTGACAGAAGAAACATTTGTTACTTGTATAGAAATACCATTATGAAGCTGTTTTATATCCAGTCAAAGCACTGAGCCATCTGATTGGTAGTGGCTTCCCAACACCTGAAGCACAGGCTTTGTTTTTCTTACATATTGTGACAACAGATTGGTGAAGGGTTATTAAAGGTTTCCCTGTTGGTAATGTTCAACTCTGGGGTGGGGTGCCCCACTTCTTGGCTGAGGGAGCTAACGTTGTCTGAAGACAATTTCTGTGGTCAATTGGCCAGCATGGCTATATGCCAAAGGTGCACGGAACATTGTTGCCTTCCCATCAAAGTGATTTTGAACTGCTAGGTGGGCAGGAGCTGGAGCAAGTAACAGGAGCTCCCCGTTGAGCAGAGCTCAGGTCTCGAACCTGGACTGTAGCTCTCCAGCTGGCAAGCTTAGCATCTTTAACCGCTGAGCCATCACGCCCTGGAAAAGTATTACATTTAACTATACCTCTGTAGCTAAAATTATATCAACTGATTAAATCATTCTAACATGATCATATGATTTTTAATCACTGTTGATATTTAAATTTACATATTATAAAAGAACTAATTTTTGCATGCCTTTTTAAACATCTTGCTCTTTTCTGGTGATTGAAACACCGCAGAAGAGAAGTACGCCCTGAATTAGTTTCAGTTCCATCAGTAACAATTTATCATCCTTAAGTAATCAGCTAATAACAGACCTTGATTCAGAAGTAAATCCAGTTCAGAAGATCTTCAGATATACAGGCACAGAATCGTAATCTAATACTAATAACCCTAATTTTTTTGGTCCAGATATAGATACAACATTTCATCCATTAAAAGGCAAATGCATCTACTACTACTGTGCTTTCTTTCTATCTTTCTTTCTGTTTTATTGCACAGAAGATTACCCATCTTTCAGTGAAGATTTATTGCAAATCAGTCCATCTTGGGTTTGCACTCCATGCTTGGAAGATTTTGGTTCATCTTTTGGTCCATGTGGCAGATGGGGCAAGTCTATCTTTCAGGGTGTTTTTCAACATGGAAAGGTAAGATAGCAAGGAGAAGGTCATTAGAGATGGATAAACATATTGATATGCTTTCACGGCTACTAAGATCTGTGGTTAAACTATTGGCCAGTTTATAATTTTTCAATTGGCAATTGTTTAAAAATTAAATTTAATAGATGCTTTGCATTTAGAGCGAGAACATGTTCACATTTCAAGGACGTTTTCATGTCCTTTGAAACCTTTAAAGTTTAAATTCACTAGAAATTTCATCTGAAGTAAAATTAGCCATCAATGTGGTATATTTTCTCAGGATCTGGATGTCTTTTTTGACCCCAGATATTTCCTGAGTATAGCTGGTCCTCAGGTACAATGATAATTGGGATCAGAATTTCTATCACTAAGAGGCAGTCATAAAGCATGTGATTGTGCAGCTTAGCAATGGCATTTCTGGTTGTCGTTGTTAAAGTGTGCATTTTATGCTGTTGTTAAGTGAGACATCATAGGATCATCATTTGCAACCTCCTGTTAGCTTCCACATTGATTGGGCTTGTTGGAATCCAGCAGTGAATATTGCAAGTGGCAGTCACGGGACCCTGCAATGTAATTGGGAGATGGTTGCTAAATGCCCCAAGTTTTTCCAAAAAGTAAAAAAATGTACAGATTTGTATTTAAAAGATAAGAGAAACAGAGAAAAATAATATAAAAGTGAAAGAAAAAGAAAAAATAATAGAAGTAGCTTCTAATATTCTTAACAGCAGTCGCAAGTACAGATAAAACCAATGGCACAATAATTTTATAAAAATTCTTTTAGGTTAGAACATAATGTGAATTTCAGTTCTTTCAATCACATGTTTTTTCACATCTTTTTTCAACAATGTCCAAAATTCTTAGCTCAATTTTTGGATGTAATTCTTAATCTGATATTAAATATTAAATTTATTATTTTTCCTAACCCCACTATTAATTGGTGTTATTAATGTATAAATGTCTATTAATTTTAAGCAATGCTATAATGTATTGTCCACAGCTAAAACAATCTTAGAGGAAGCATTCCTGCTTGTGTGATCAAATAGAAGAATATTTACAAGAGGATATCTTTTGTTCCTTTTATACTTACACTTTAAAAATTCATTAATCACTTAGACTCTTAGAGCATTAATCTATGCATTAGGGGCAATATTTTTTCTTTCAAAGGATTTTCAAAGACCAGGCCTCAAATGGTGATGAATAGGACCGGAAGCGCCATACCTTTCTAAAAAAAATGTTTAAAACCCACTTTTTTTTCTCTATTAAGGATCCAGAGAGTATACGGAGTGGTGTTTTTTAGATCATCATCACCCTGTCTGATTCATACTTCAGCCCATCCATCCACATGTATGCTATCCATATATAGTGGTATACACACACGGGCATACACAGTGTGTGTGTATTGTTCAGTTGTCAATCCGTTGTTTCATTTTTTTTGACAACATTGTGTAACTGTATACAAACATGTGCTTATGCATGCAAATGAACATGCCAGTATGTACATATACCCACGCTTTCCAAATAGTCTTTCGCTTTTGCTCAGAGGTAGATTGACTCTGCTCAGGTAGAAAGGCTTAGATGCAGCTTGCTAGAATGACTTCTATAACACAGGTAGTCCTTGACTTAAAATAGTTCATTTAGTGACTGTTCAAAGTTACAATGGCACTGAAAAAAAGTGTCTTATGACCGTTTTTCACACATGACCTTCCATCCCTATGTTCATATGATCAAAATTCAGGTGTTTGACAACTTGTTTATATTTATCACGGTTGCAGTGTCCCAAGGTCATGTGATCAACCCTTCTGACAAGCAAAATCACTGGGGAAGCAAGATTCATTTAACAACCGGTTTACTAACTTAACAGCTGCAATGATTCACTTAATGGTGGCAAGAAAAGTCATAAAATGGGGCAAAACTGACTTTAAAATGTCTCACTTAGCAACATAAATTTTGGGCTCCATTGTGGTCATAATTTGAGGAATACCTGTATTTACTACCGTAACTATGTGAATTTGTATGATTTCTTTAAGGATAGCTTGCATTTTTAATGGAGAAAATTAGATGCTATGAATTGTATAGCCTTTTAAATCAGTCAAACAAGCAAATAAATATGTAGTTTGAAATGGGCAGTGGTGAGTTACTTTACTTACTTTTAATTCATATACTGTACATTCATGAATAATTTTACAAATTGTATACATTTCCATATGACAACTCTTCTGCTATGTTTTCTTAATACCCCAAAGAAGAGATAGCTTAGCTTTGAATTATGATTAATTTTGTTGTTGGGTGGGGAAGGTAATGCTGATCAATTTCAGCATGTCTGTGTATGTACGTGATACAGCCCAATCACTTTGTTTCATAGTTCTACTTAGCAAAAAGGATATTAATTACTGAATGTAAGGCAAAACATACAGAGAGGAGATATGTGCATATACATCTTTATGTGCAACTATGTCTTTTTAATAGTGAAATTACCCACACATTTGCCTTGTAGTATCCCATGGTATTCAGCCAAAGTAGCACGTATCTCTACAATATTTACATACTGCTTTAAAAAGTGCTTTGTGATTTTACTTTGATTCTTGTTCTGTTATGTCTTTGCAGACCTTTCTGCAAACTACTAATGGGATGAATACAATATATCACTTTTATAATAGCAAGCTATTAAAGGCAAACATAAAGCAGTCTGAAGGCCATAAGTGCTGCCAACAGCTCCTGCTTTAATGAATTCCCTTTTAGATGTCCATTAAATGCTCATGGCAAATGTACTCATAATGGAAATGGCAAATCTAAATGGGTAGATATGAATAATCCATGGAGTTTAAATTCTGTTTATGATCATCTTCACATTTAGTTTTCAAGACAGTGCAGTTTAGTTTTCATTACAGTTTGGAATAAAGAGGACAGGGAGTAATTGATTGCTTCAAGCAGATTAAAATCAATGGTCTTATTTCCAAAGGACAAATTCAGTGCAATAATTCCAACTTTAAATATTGATTTAGGGAATTCAAAACAATGTTTTCTGTAGTGTGGATTTTATGTAAAGATAAATATTAACTTTATGTATTAAATGTATGTATATAGAAAGATAGAGACAGTGGTTAGCTGTGCATGCAGGAGTTAATAGTGATCTATATTAAGTCATTTTGATATTATTGCAGTCATAATGAATCAGTGATATTCCCGTCATCATTGTAATACTGTTTGTAACCCATTAGCACAGAGAAATTACAACCCATCATACCTCATTACTGTGATTGAGGGTTTATTACCATATTCTCAAATTGCTTGCTCGTGATAAAACTAAATAGGCACCAGACAACTGTAGGTAGACCAAAGACTGTGTGTTATTGTATCAGGGTAATGAAGTATTGTTATAGCATAATAGGATAAAATATATGCAGAAAATAAACTTGCCAGTAGAAGGGAAACCGAGAGTATTTTTTATCCTTGTCAGCCTGATAAAGGTTGAATATTTGCTTTCAGTACATAAATAGAAATTTTCATTTTAAATATGTGCTGCATATTCAAATATTAAATAAAGCTTTAAAAAGACCTTAGATTGTGACATGTAAATCACATAAAATTGACATTTTTAACGCAGATATTTAAACAACACAGTAGTTAACCCATTATGGTTGCATACTTGTACCAAATATTTATGGTAAACAGTACAGTTCCAGGTTATATGCATTTTTGTACATCTCTAGTAAGAAAATGAATGAACCTTTATTTTGGGCCACTGTAGATAGAAAAGGGATATATTTTGAGTAGATTACAGGCATATCTTGCAGATTTTTGAGTTCAGTTCCAGACCACTGCAATAAAAGCAAATATCACAATAAAGCAAATCACATTAATTTTTTTTATTGCGTTTGCAATGCAGAGCTTGCATTTTATTTATTTATTTATTTATCTAATTGACTTTATATAGCCACCCATCTCACCAAAAGTGACTCTGGGCAATGTACAATGATTAATTGAAACAAATATATAAAAGCAGTCATTATTAAAATATAAAATTACATACCAGCTGCAGCCTCTTTTGCCCTTTACTAAAAAAAACATATTGGGCTTTTTCAGTGTTTAGCAGTTTTTAGAGGATGAGAAAATGCAATATTAAACTAGTCATGTTGTACTGAATTATTTGTACCTATTTGCTGGGGGGTTTTTTAATGAAGGGGTAAAAACCATGCTACCATTTTTCTCATTCTTGCTGGGTCCTTTGCATGCCTGAGCTGGGTTCTTTCAGATGCTGCTAGAACAGATTATGAGTATGATGCCATAAATGAATTTTCATCAGCTAAGCGAATAAAAGAGTTTGGCTCAGGAATACAGGAATAATTCAGAACACTTAATAGTTTTTACATTATTGACGGCATTAATCTACTTGAGTCTGAATAGCCCCTGGAAACCTCAATCAGGATTGTGCTTTGCACAGTGAATATGAGACACAGTCTAAACCTCTAACTATGCAATAACATACAAAAAATGTTCCTTGCACATTCAAAATTATTTTGCTTATGGACGATGATGGCAGGCTATAGTCTTAAATTTGTCTGCAGGTTCAGCTCTATATGAACATGCATTTCTCTTTCATTTACTCTGTGATAATGAATGGTATTGCACAGAGCCAAAAGCCAAGTCAGGAAAATGTTAACAATATTCTTCTTCCACCTCCATAGAAAAAAAATGTTCCTTCAACAAGCAGTATCAAATTTGTGTAACAAAAAATAAATAGATGTTGCTGTACGTGCTATTGTTGTAGCTGACAATAATAAGTGATTCTTTTTTGATACTTAAACAGAGAATAGGCATTTGCTCTCCGGAAGTGTTTCTTGAGTCAGACTCAAAAAGTCTGGGCTGGCATCTAATATGTCTCTAGGGAACTAATATATATGTTTATTGTTTATTCAACTTCTACACCATTGCAATCTAATAAGACTCAATGGCTTACATAGTACAGGTATTCATCATACCAGCCACAACTGGGACTGACAGCTGTGTTGATGTAATCATAAAGTAAAATGTCATGTGACTATATCTGACTTACAGTGTCAGTTCTGGCTGTGGTTGCTAAGTGAATCACTGTGGGTTGTTAAACGCAATTTCTGCTGACTTCCTCATTGACTTTTCATTTCGGAAGCCGGCTGTGATGGTTGGAAGTTATTATTATGATGATGTGTCAGTAATCTATGGTTAAATTCACAGTCTGGTGGAAACTTAATAATTCAAATCCTAGCCAAGAACCTAAGAATTATTGTGCTGGTGTCTGTGTGGGGTTTTTATTGGCTTTTTCTTCCATATCTTCAAGTATTGATCATATATCGGCTAGTTTTTCCAATTAACAAATTGGTTTTCAAATGTTTGTTTTCTATACTCAGCTTTTACCTTTATTGTTTTCAGAAGCTTTCCTTGATTGACTTCCTTCAGTAATGCTTCTTTGCTTTTCTTAATATAGTCATTCAAGTGATGTTTTTCTTCCCACACAGTTTGTTTCACCTGTAGGAGTCCTCTGTCCCCTATGGTTCTTGACAAATACAGTTAATCAGTATCATTTTTGGTATAGAGCATGGTAGATTGTCATTAGTTTTTTTTGTTTTTTGATTCAATATATCAAGTTCCATCTGGATCTAGCCAACTTATTTCTGATGTATATCATACAATGGGAATTGCCAAGGTATTGCTTTCATGATGTTTTTACTTTTTAGGTTTGATTTCAAAAATTTTCAAACTTGTTTAATATATTTGGCAGAAGTACTTTCTTTGAGTCGATTCTGTAATAATTTGGAAGGTTCCTAACGTCACATACATTTGTAGCCTTCTTCTGGTGCTACTGCCTTTATCAAATCTTTATTACCAAACTGTATTACATCATCTTCAACAATTTCCTCTACCAGTGAAAGAAAATAGAACAGAAAAAAAGACAAAGCCCCTCACTGTGGAATATATGGAACTGTTAACAGTAACCAAAAATGATCTTGTCAGCACAAAGAAAAATACTATAAAGAAGAAAAATATTAGAGAAGGGTCATAACAGTTGAAGTTTTGTGTTAGAGGCACAATTCTGTTTCTGTTAATAATATTTATCCATAACATGCCATTCACAATGGTTAAAGGTTTTTGAAATAAATACTTGGATCCATATTTGTATATATCATAAGTTTATTTAGTTACCATTGATCATCAAAAAAATGATAAGTTATTAATAAGCAAATAGGTATGTTATAGACTTTCCTAATCATGGTTGTTTTTTGGCAAGACCTGTAAATAGTAGAAATTTGTCAATTCTGTCAGACATATACCATTTAGAATCTTTAAATTCTAAGTGACACTATTTTTGTGTGGCAAGAAGTGTATGTCTCCAAGAATCAAGTATTCATAGTGCTGCTGGATAGCCATGTTCAGGAATAGTATTGATCAGTGACAACAGTGAAAAATTCAGACTTTCCATCTGCCTTCCTTGCTGTATCCTTTTGTAAGATGAAACTCTTCAAAGAGTGAACAGAAATATATTAGTCTTATAAAATACTGTATATTTGTCTTAATATGTAGATGTTTCTCTGTGTTCTTTTCCATAGTTTTTAAATGGCTTCCTTGCTGTGAAGAAGTTCATTATAATTATAATGGTTTCTACAGTATAATTAGTTTGGCATATCAAATACAAATCACTTTTACAGACTGTCTACAACAGGATTGAAGTAGCAGTTAAATATTGAAAATAATTAAAGGAATCGTGTTTAGTGTGGCATGATTAGCTAATTCACTTTACAAGCATTTATTAAAATGAATTCACATGTTATTATTCCATAGGTAGTTACACAATAGTATTTATCTAGGAAAAAATATAATGAACCAAATTCTTTGTATTCAGCCCCTCACAATTAAAATGAAGACTCCCCAAGTAATATCAATCTAGGATAGACTAATTAAGTTTGGTTTGATAACCATTCATTTCTTCTATTGCCTCTGAGCAAATTGTTTATTAGAGAAAGTTATTTTACACAAATCAAATCAAATTGGTGAAGCCATTATATTTGAGAGAAACCTTAGCCATCCATCAATTAATCCATCATTTTCTCCAGACACTTTTGTTTAACAAGGGTGTCACATTATCAACAGTTTAGGTATCAGATGATTATAACGTAAAATGTATTGACAAATTTTCCAATATTTCTATTATGAATAAATATGTTTTTTTCAGCTGTTGAACAAAACACAACTAAGTCTAAAATATAGAAGCAGTAAAATAAAGATCTAATTATCAGAACATTAAATTTGTCAAAATCGGTTCATGATTTTTTGTGAAGATGTTCATAGCAATGCATATTTAAAAGCTGTAATGGAGAACATGATTTTCCCAGCCCCAATTGATCTGTAGTCCTAAAGCTGTGAAAATCTGACCAAGCAGGAAAAACAGGACATTTTTTAAAATTAGAAGTCTAATCTGTTTGTATTGGTAATTACAACATGACATGTTGAGAATAACAAAATTCCCTGTGTGTTCATAAAATGGCTGCCATAATGGGATTGCAATGGTAAAGCATCCAATTCATAGGAAAACAACTAGAGAGGTAAAGGTAGGGTATCTTGTAAGATAAGCTTTTGAATTTAGAGCTCATTCTTCTTTATTGTTAATTAAGATTTCTCTCCTCTATTTCTCATCCATTCTCCGGGATATAAGAAGATTTCAGAAATGTTCTTTAAAATATTTTTATAAAACCCAGACTCACACATACTCCTTTTTCTTGCTTCCCCCCCCCCCCGTTTCTTTGACTTTTCCTGGTGAACTTGGCAGTGTTCCAACTGTATAGTTCCTTATTACCTCATCATTTTTTAATTCATTACTTCTTCATTCTATTTTATGCGGGGGGGGGGAGTGGTATTCCTGTCCAGTTTCCCTGTTGTTTTCTCCATTACATTGGATCACCCCAACCTCTTGTCTGATTTTTCCCCCTGTTTTCTTTGTCAGTTTCTCCAGATAACTTATCATATTTATTAAACAAATGTACTGGTTTATAATTGGGCTTTAATACTACTGTAATATAGGACTCATAATGTAAATAAGGCATATATAAAGATTAGAAGTTTGCTAAAAGTAATTGCATGTACATTTATAGTGGTTCTATATCATTCAACTGGAAGTCAATTAGCAATGGGGATTTATAAATTAAGTATAGCCATCTCACATATGTGATTATAGACTAACAAAATTTTAAAAAGAACAATACAACAAAATATTTTTAAAATGACAAAAAGCATTAACAGCAATGAAACCATGCAACATAATTTGTGGAATTCTCTTAACAATAAGATCACCTTACAGATCCCATGCCTATATTACTGAATCCCCAGGCCAAAGGTAAAACTTTGTTTTCATGTTATTCCAGAACTTCAGCAAGTTTGGGGACAACCTGACTTAAAGTGGAATGATGTTCCAAAGGGCAGGTACCCCTGAAGAAAAGGCTCTCCTCCTGAGTTCTATTAGATAACATTCCTTTCCCCAATTTTATAGATTATATTTTCCTCTGTAATTTCTTGTAAAATCAGTGGTTGTGCCAAGCTTTTTTAACCTTCCTGTGAAATCGTTTTGATTTTAATATTTCCCAAGAAATTAATAATTTGGTGTTCAATTAAAGATTTCCCCATGATATGTTAGTTTAAAAATTATATAAAATTGTATAACTCATAAATTTAAAAATCATAAATGTGATCATTAATAGATTCTGTCTCAACACATAACTGATTGCTGTTGGCCTGAATTCCAAATATAAAATTTCATTGCTTTTGTTATTTCAATTGGTAAGCCAATAACATTCCAGTATTCCCTCCTGTTCCCAATATTTTTGATTAATGTAACTGAAAGAACATTCAAATTGTCCTGAATATAGTAGACCCAAATTAATTTAGCTGCTATGAATCATTAATATTATTCATTTTTAAGATCATCTTCTCTCCCCCCCCCCCCTTATTTTTTGGCTAGGGCAATAGCAATTGTGTATCCAGAAATGAATCCTTATACTAGTAAAACTTTCTTGCCTTCGTAATGTTCCATTGGGCAAAACAATTGTTTTCTTAAAATCTCAGGACACTTGAAGTGGAGCTGTGACCATGTGTGACCTCCACACATACTAGTGAGGCTTCTATGAGCGCGAGTAGGGCTGCGAGCACCACCGTGAGAACAAGTGGGGCTGTGAGTGCCGGTGCCTGCCTCATGTGAGTCGGACTATGCTTGCATGTGTGCTGGCCTGCTGGTCACATGGCTTGGTTGCAAATAGGCCACATCTTGGTAGTGGGCTGTGGCCCACAGGTTGGGGACCCCTGATATATGTGATGCATCACAAAGCAACAAATCAAACAATAAAACATTAGACTTGAAAAAAGAACAGCAACCTTAAAATATGTTGCTTCTTTAACAGTTGTAACTTTCAAGGACTTTAGAATGCGCTCCCTATTGTTTCGTTTATGAATAGGCTAGTTTTTGCACATTAAAAAAGGAAATGCCTTTGGCTCACAAGAAAACATGGTTTCCTGAACTTCAGAAGAAGGCATGGATGCTAACTTAAAATGCTAATATTACCTTTATTAAAAGACTAATAAATCTAAAATTTCAGGAAACAATAGAGCAACAATCTTTGAACCAAGATATCTTGAATGGGCTAACTTATAGAATGCCAGGACCCATTGCCCCTGTGGGAATGAAATTTGGGGAAATTGTGGCCACTTCAGCACCACCGAACTGTTATTGCTTCAGTGCTGCCATGGTCACGTGATCATTTCCTGCACTCCCTGATAGCTCCCCATAAGTCTAAGAGAAGCAGAAAGTATAAACTTGTGATTGTCAATGCTCCCTGCCAGCTTCTTACAAGCAAAGTCTGCAAAGCTGCATAGATCAGGAAGGGGGCATGTGAGAGGCACTTCATGGATCAAAGAATTGGGGATGCACAAGAAGTGAATTGCAACATTTTTTTTGTTTCCTTACTACTTTTTAATGAAAAGATTTCTGAATTGTTTCATAACTGAGTCCGTAAAAGCAATACAAAGGCATAATAGATGTCTATAGTTTTTGCTTTCTGATATCAGAATTTTTGTAACTTATCTTCTACAGGCATATTTTGTTATGTTAATGTGGGACTTACACTAGAGAAAATAGTTATAGGACTGTAGTATAGGATTTCTAGGTAGTTAGGTAATAATGACATTACTCTTTGCTACTCCAATTTCTCAACCTATAAGATTTTACTATGGCTGCCAACTTTTTAACAACAGCTTAAAACTCAGAGATGTCAAATCTATCAAGGCTGCTCTCAGTTCCTCATTTTTCTGGTCTTAAATTCAGTATATTTTTTGTGAGACTATTAAAAATATTGTAAGAATATTAAAAAATCTGCATAAAAGTGCTCACATATTTTTATTTTCATTTTCTGCTAAAATATGCCTAATCTGTATATAATTTTACTTCATAATTTATTTTTCTTTTTAAATACACATTTTTATGTATGCATTTTGTAATATATGCCTTTTTGTAAACTCTTTTTTCCTGCATTGCAGAATTCAAAGAATTGTGAATATTGTATGATGAGTTTTAATTCCCAGCTTGGCTTGAAAGCTTGAAATTACTGAACATTCTTACCCATTTCTGTTGGCATCTGTAACAGGGTAAAAGCTAATGAAATTGGTGATGGCTGTAACAATACCCTAAGAGTCTTTGTGGAAATAGCACAAAGACCTATGTGCATTACCATTTTCAAGCAATCTGTTGTATTTTAAATTTAACACATGTCTAGCTAATCTTTTTAAGACGACACTGGATTTTATCAAGCAGGCATTTCCACTTGCATAACTAACCATAGTGGCTTGCTTATGTGGATTTTTGTGTAATGATCAAAAACTGCCTGTTTTGTGACTAATGTACTCAGCCTTTCTCCACCCCCAATTTCCATCCTGCTGCAATAAACTCTTGGGAATATACACAAGAATCCTAGCTGCCCAGACAGGTAATGGCAATTGTAAGTGTTGAAGGTAAAACTTTTGTTTTACAGGGTGTGGGGCTGGGTAGGTGAGAAGGAATTTGACTAACCAGTCAAGGGTATTGGCTGCAAGTCTCCAGTTACTAATGAATAATATACCCATTACTATGTTACATTGCTTCTGCATGTGTATTAAATAGCTTCTTAATAGCCACTAATGGCCAGCTGCTTGATGTGAGCTGAAGCTAATACTCCATCAAAGATGTCTAGACTGAATGGTGTTAAGGTTGATGCTGTATTTAATTTTTATTCATTTAGACAATATTTTAGAAGAAAGAAGTCTTGATTTCCTGTTTACAAGTTTTTAGGGGACGGTCATCAATCCTTGGTACCTTTATTGCTGTGGTTGATGCTGTCCTGGAATTATTGCTTGTATATGGGAGGGAAGATAGAGGACCAGTATGCTCAGAAGCTTGTTTATATATCATAAAATGCTATTTTAAAAAAACCTCAAATGTGTCTGATCAAGAATTACAGCACTATAATAACAACCATGAGAAGACAAAGACACATATATTACAGGAAAAGAAACATTTCCCATTTCTGAAGTATTTCAGTACTAAACAATTAAACTCCAGCATTAAGTAGTTCACATTTTTAAAAAGGGTGACTCTTTCAACTTATATATCAAAACAAATTTTACATTTTAAGCAAACTGGTTCTTGTGGCTCCTTCTGTCTATAAATTGAAACTGCTTTAAACTCCCCTTTATGCTTCTTTCTACAAATCTGGTCTCTATACTTGGGTATATACTGTACATAGAACAAAATGTAGTGGCAATTTTAACCACCAAACGTCTTCTTAGTAGTTTTAATAGATGCTCTTTTATTTTGAATTGATATGTGTTATCTGTGAATACCAGCTTATGATTCCCCCTGCCAAATTTCTTTTATTGAAAACCTGGGAACAAATATTCTTATTAGAATAAATGTATTCTGTCTCTTAAAGTGCTAATATATATTCTTGTTTTAGGGTTTTGTTTTCTGTTCTGTTTCATTACAAGATAGTCCTTGGGTTACGATCATTTGTTCAGGGACTGATCATAGTGCTGAATGTGTGGTATTTACAACTGGTCCTTGAAATATTGGCTGTTGCAGCATCCCTGCAATTTCCAGTGTTCCCAGCTGGTTTCCCATAAACAAAGTTAATGGGGAAACCATCAGGAAATCAGAAGTCCTAACCATGTGGGATCCTTGCTTAACAACCCACATGGTCCTTGTGTTATGACAACAACCAGGACTGCCGGATTTGCTGCCACTAAGTGACATGGTCACATGACATTGCATTTTGTGTCTACATAGCTTACCCACTTTTTAAGAATATGATATCAAACAGACTATTTTAAAATAACAAGGTTGCAAGAATGAAAGTGTGAAAGGTTAAGCTCTTACTTGTTGCAAATTATGTTTCCCATGTATACACTATTGCTTTTTTTTAATGGTCATTGTTACCCATATTGTGTATTGTTTACATGTTTGAGTTCTTGTTTGGATTTTACTTGGTGATTTGATATTAATTTTTAATGTAAAAGCACTTAGCATTAGGAGTTTGACATTTTGTCTGACCTTAATCGCCAGGAGGATCATGAGAGGTTTATTCAGTGGGAAGAGAACTGTTACAGTACTGACAAAAATGATGGGAAATAAGTAAACATCCTTTTAAATCTCCTGCAGAAATCAATATGGTTTAAAGATGATGGACGCTGGTTTTTGTTGTTGTTGTTCTTTTTTATTTATTTATTTATTTATTGCTGCTTAAGGACTTCAACCTTTTACGGGAAATGTCTTATGGAAGTGTCAGCATTTTTTTTTTTCCCTGAGCACTATGAATCATTGCTCCAAATAGAACACTCTGCATAGAACACTTCATCATTTATTACAGTGATGATGTTGTATGAGACCTACTGTGGTAATGCAGTTGATGCAATTTAGTGCTTTAAAAAAAATGATGTAGGCTTTCATAAACTCTAATTGTTTTGTCAGCAGGCACTTTCTTTGTAAAATATAAATGGAGAAATTTGTGGTTTTCATTCTTTTAGTGAAATGCTTCTCCTTTCTCTCGCTTCCTCCCATCTCATCTTATCAAGTTTTCCTAAGGTCAGTCAGAGCTTTACTAAAATGACAGTTGTCAACATCATTTAATAATGAAAGGTAATAGTTCTGGAGTAATTGAATCAGCAGTCTTTTTTGAAAGGTACAGGTTTTGAATTGCCAAAGAGCAACATATAAATATACATTCCTAGTTTCATGAATGATTTAGTAGATATTAAGTTGATGCAGAATGTAGTAATGTATTCACAAAGAACTATGTACAGATCTATGTATTTCTGCATTGATTTACATCACCCATCGTATGTGCGGCTGATTTCTTGTACTAACCGATACTGAATGCACTTTTGGAATTGCCAAGAGTATGATTATTTCAGATTAAATATGGCTGGTATTAAATTGTTTTAAGAATTTTTAAGACTTTAGTAAATTTGTATCTGTATATGGTTGTTCACTTTAAATAAAATGACTTGTTGTATGCTAAAACCTAGTCGTTCTACAAATATAAATAAATTATTATTTAAATGCGATAATATAAAATCAATTTTGCTTCAAGATACTTGGGAGTGCTGGTAGTCTTTAGCTCTTACTGCTAGCTAAAAATGTGTGTACATGCTGAATGGGAAATCCTTTTTCAGTCAATAGTCAAGTGGCATGCTTAGCATCAGAACAATTTTAGTAATTCTAATTTTTATAAAGAAAACTTTATATTGCCATGAGTATGTATAATGTGTGCATTGGTATATTTGGGCTCATCAAAATGAAATTAGGACTTTCATCCTAGTGTAGTTTTTCTCACTGGTTCTAATAATTGTAACCAAAAACAAATTGCTAGTTTGTTTATTTCTCAGATTTATAAGGCCAGCAAACTCCATAACAAATCTTGGTAGTATATAATGTTAAAAAACAGATTCAGAACAACAGAGAAGTAAAAGAATGATAAGTCTCACAGAGAGCAATGAAACATATAACCTAAACATAAAATATTCTCATAAGAAGCCTACCATATACCCTTGTTGAAGGCCTGAGGGAAAAACTCGGGTTTTAGGGCTTTTTTGAATGAAGTCAAAGTAAGGACTATGCAAATATCTGGGGAACGGAATAGGGCAGATATTACAACAGGGAAAGGTCACTTCCTAGTTCCATCAGGTAACACTATTTAATCAATGGGAACTGAAATATGCCATTTCTGTCCAATTGTATATGATGGGCAAGAACTTCAGGCAACATGGTTTCTTAGATATGCAGGACCAGTGCTACAAGGAATTATATAGGTAATAATCAGCATCTTGAATTACCCTGGGAAGACAGCTGATAGCCATTGCACCTCCAGTGTAGGCATGTTATATTAGCATGTTCTGGCATATCTATACCTGTTATGCCACCATATTCTGAACCAGCTGCAGGTATCAAATGATCTTCAGGGGCAGCTCCACACGGAACACATTGCAATAGCACATTTGAAAGGTGACCAAGGTGTGAGTGACTACCTGAAGGGCCTCCCAGTTCAGGAATGCTCACAACTGGCACAGAAGATTAATCTGTTCAAGGACTTTCATGGCAACAGTGTTATATACTCCTCAAACAAAATCTGTCCGTTCATGAAACCCCCCCTCCCCAAATTGTGTTCAATCAGAGAGGTGCAAATTCTATTCATGACTAAAAATAGAACAAACTCAGTCATGTTAGGATTGAGCCTCAGTCTAGTTTCCCCATCCAGGTCTCTACAGCTTTTAGCTACTGGACAATTTTTTGGCAGCATCTGTTTGGCTTGGAATCAAGATGTAAAACAACATATTGATACCTGATTCCAAACAAACTAAGGGCTACATGGAGATATTAAACTAGAAGAATGAGAATATCAAACTTTGAGGCAACCTATACATCAGAGGTCTTGGGCTCAGTCTCACCTCCCCCCAGCGCTACCAACTGAAACCCACCAGAGAGAAAGGAGAGAACTACAATAATACTGTGCCCCCTAATCCCTGTAGGCAGTCCAGAAAGATACGGTGATTGGTGGTATTGAACGTCACTCAGAGATCAAGGAGAAATAGGTTGTTGCATCTCTTCCATCTCTGCTATCTCAGAGGTCATCAAATGAAATCTTTGTTGTGGTCATAGGCTAGTGTAAGGTGGGGTACACTCAATTAAAATTTAAAAAGCATGTAAGATACATCAGAGTCTGAAACATGAAAAGTTAGATATAAAAATATATGTATTAAAACCAAGTATATATAGAAACAAAAGTCTGAAAGAATCAAGAAGTGTTAGGAGCACTAGGTGGGTGTAGGAGAGCATAAAAGGGTATTACGTGGACAATGATATCAAATTGTAGAGCACACTAATATGGCTAAGTAGATGCTCATTAAGCCTAGTTTATGACACAGGACATTGTTCAACAAATTTTGAGCACTCAATAGAGGTCACCAACAAGCGTGATCAATGCCTGCTCAGTACTATTCCCTGGTCTGAAACCGTACTGAAAAAGTGTTTATAATCTTTCAACTAAAAGCACCTGGGAGTAGGGTGATACAATGATGCTAAATTATCCACATTTGTTCATTAAACTTTGGATAGTTTGGGAATCTATGCCAGTCAAGATTACCTGTTCAACAACATTTTCTGTTGCTGAGAAAGGAAACAGCGGGACTCTGTCCAATGATTTTTCAGATGTGAAATTTTGTTTTGCAATTTTTTTTAGAGGCCATTAGGGAATCAATCCAACAAATCCTATGTAATGTTTATAACAGATCCAGTCAGTTGAGGAAACAAAGAAGGATTTGTTTATTTGTATATCTCTTGCCATAAACATTCTTAAACCAAAGTACAAATTTCTAATTTCTGTCCCGTGTGTGGGGTTTTTTTTTTACATTTTTCCTACCTATAGTTTCCTGTGAGAGAGGAAAAAATATATTCTGATATATTGTTAATGATGATGTTCTAGCTAAGGATCTAAAATCCTTTATTGTGCTCAATAATCTGCATAACATTTGGAATGTCTTGTTCTTAATATAAGGTTCCTTCGTTCTGTAAATTGACTAGAGCCTTTTCATTTTGGTGGTTTGATTGAAACACTAGTTATCTCCTTTGTGAATTCAGTTTAGATAGCAACAATCAGAGCTGTCAGTCCTAAAAATAACATACTTCTGTTATTGATATAATAGCTCAGTATGCTACTTGATTGTGATCTTTGTAATTGGGATTTAAACACTCTTCATATTTATGACCATTGCAGCTGGTGTTGACGGGGGGGGAGAGATCGACCATAACATCTTTAACCTGTGGGGTTCCACAGGGGTCGGTCTTAT
>JANHFL010000798.1:98421-112853 GCA_032468155.1 Oxyrhabdium leporinum
GATATACTTGAATTTTGGAAAACATCAGAAAGATCTTTTAGAAAAAGTAGGCCTTGACTGATTTTTTAAAATAACCGTTAGAAGAAAAGCTCTTTGAGGTGTTACTTGAATAGTAGGAATCAGGCAGGGCATTAGCCTAATACTTTTGAAAATATCAAAGTAACACATTCAGTAGTCTCCCTTTTTTTCAAGAAGTGTTTTCATAAACAACGCTTATGTTGGTGGTTCCTTATAAATCTAGTCCTAAGGAACTGTAGTTTTATCTGACTCTGGAAAAGCTATATGATGGTCTGTAGCATATGGTATAGAGTAATGCTTAATAGTAGTAAAAGTTTATAAAAGGAGCACATAATGCGATGGTACACGCATGATGGAATATGTTGTCAATTTTGTAAGGCATGAGGAATTCAAGAAGTTAAGTTATAGGTTACATTTTGAAATACATTGGTTCATGAGAATAGAATCGGAACGTGACAAAGTGCTCTCTATATTAATATCTAGACCGTTTATCCAATTAATAAGCCTAGAAAGAGGGACCAGCACCAAATTGTTCATCCCCCTTCTTCTAAAACAACCAATTCAGTGTAGATGATTTACTCCTAAACTCATTTCATTGCCCTCTTCACTTTCTCCCATCTGTCTCTTTGCAGCTCCTACTTTCACTCCTGATTTTCAGGGGATCAACCGACAAAACTAGACTAGCATAAAAGTAATCCTCTCCTCTCTTCACTGAACCTGAGTAGTAAACCTGTTAGTAGTGAGATTGTCGTTCATACTGAGGAGCTCCATAGCTGTATTGTTGTCTCAGTTCCGTAGTGAAAATATATTTGCTTTTCCTGAATTACAATTTCTAATTCTATAAATTTGGGGAAAAGCAGAGAGCTGTTTATCAGTAGCTATTTTTCCACTGCTGTGTATCCTTTGAAAAATTCATTGTCAAGCCTATTAAATATCTCTATCCTCATGATTAGAAACTTGGGGGGGCGGGGGGAAGTCTGAAATTGACCTACTGAGATTTGCCAGATAATAAAGTTGTTACGGTTCTTGTTATTGGGACTTTCTGCGGCTTCATAGGATTTAATGGAAGACATGGTTCAAAAGCAGTTCTTCTAGATTTTTTTTCCTGTTTTATTAAATTAAATAGCATCTAAATAAGCAAGCTACTTTCAGTTTTGCCACATTTCTTAGAAAAAGCTAGCAAGAATTATTTACCGCTAAACAAAACAGTCTGTGTTCTTGGCTACAGAATTTTTTTTTTCCTGCACTCAAGATTGCAACTTAAGCTTGCTCTCATTCCATATATTTTTAAACTGTTTTCTTGAATTTAGCGTACATTTACATGGCTATTTCTAATTTTCTCCTCAGAAATAAAGAAGAGCTGAATATACTGGCAGCGGTCTTTGTCACTCAGACTGGCATAGGCCTTCTCTTTCATTTCTGGCTAGCAGAACATCTTCATATTCTGTCATATTCGATGCCAGAAGAAACATCTGTGAAGGACAAACAAGGTTTTATAGTGCACGCTTCTCTTTGATATTAGTCAGCTTTCCTTCCCTATGTCTAACAACCCATTTCCCTTTCTCTCATATAGCAGCTCAAAAAGGCTGAATCCTGTGAACGCCTATGATACTTCTTCCTCTTTATCTTCAGTGAGTCTCCTTCTCACCCAACAACTTTCTTCAACAAACTACTCTGGACTTGCCCTCATATCAGTTAGTCTTCAATAGTACATTATAACTCAATCCAATGTAGGTTAAGCAGCCACATTACTTTAGAACACTAAAATTTTCAATAGGTAACATTGTCTAGATCCATTTTAGGTCGTGCCTGCCGTTTATACCCCCTCTATCAAACTCTTCTGAGTTCTTTCTGATGTTCTCTTTTGGGACCATTTTCGTACGAGAAAACTAAGCTATCTCTCCTACTCTTAACTTCTTCATAATCATGATAATGAAAACAAAGTGTTTGCTTGGGTGTCTATATGTGAATAGCCAGCAAGAAGCCATGATTAAATGCAGAGTGCGACAGGCGTACATTTGTATATCGCACAACAGTTTTATGCTTGAGAATTAAGTTCTATGTAATCTAATCTTAGAAAGCTCCAGGAGAGCTCATTTTGATGCAGAATAATATTGTAGTTCACTATATTGACCAGAACACCTTATCTGATTACCTTTCTTCCTTTGATAGTTGATGTTACTGTGACATTTGGCAGTGTCCATCCAATTTCTCTTTTTGCCCATTCAGAATTATGGTTGAATTATATAATTGGCAAATTCTGGAATGGAGAAAACATTTTCTTTTGTAACTTTAAAAAACAAAATCAGGGTAACTATTTGGATTGAATTGTGTATATTGAGTTGAAATAGATTTTTCACATTTCACATGACATATTACTTAAGTATTAATCTAGACAGATTTTCCTATGCTCTTATCATGAAGTAAGTGTGCTGGAGAAGTTACCTGAACACAGAAGGGTGATCTAATATAATAGATTTTTTTATTAGGAATGATCTATGATTAAAAACTACTTCAGACTTACCGTAATAAGTGTACTACAAGCAAATTGTGTGTATCTTACAAAAAATTATAAGATTTACATTCAAATAATTCCTATGTACAGAAAAATTAGTATGGTAGTAAAACTACTCATGTACTGATCATAATACCAATTGTCATTCTTTTCTTTTGAGGTTTTGGAAATTAAACAGCCAGTTGTGATATCTTAACTGGTTATTTAAAACATCTGCAAGAGAGGAGATACCCATGAACCTTAAACTTTATGTATGATTTTTAGGGAATATCTACTAAATGGTTACAGCATCTGTTCCATAACAACAGTCAACATTTAAAATCTGAAACACTTTAAATGAATATTTTCAGTGCATTCATTATTAATGTGTTGAATATACTCAGGAATATTTATGGAAATTTATTCATGTTTCCTGCTCATCAACTACTTTTAGTTGAAACATAAAATGAACTAATGCATTTTCTTCAAATTATTTTGAGTGATGATCAAGTTAGGAAAGTTTCATCTGTAAAAATCCTCAATAGAGCAAGGAGGGGGAAAATGTGATACATTTTCATAAATGTACATTTTCAGCTTTAAAATATTACATGATTTTATATCCGATATTTAAACTCAGTTACATTATTGTGTGGAAGCCTTTATTCTATATTTGTAAACATTTGATGAATTTTAACATTTAAGAGGGAGACTTAAGCCCTAGCATTCTTTAGAGGGGGAAAAAGACATTTACACTAATGAATTAAAATCAAATATTGTGCTCATTACTGGTTGATCATTACTCCATCTGCTCAGTGCTAACGTGAAAATCAATTACTGTGTTTCTTTCCCACTGACAGCGTATGTTGATCGGACTGGCAAGAGATCTTCGAGGGATTGCCTTTGCTCTGAACACAAAGACCAGCTACACCATGCTGTTTGACTGGATGTATCCTTATTACACTATGACAATACCAGTTCTGTTCACAGAGGGATACCACGTCCTTTGCATTCGTTTAATAGCATGGCACAGTGGGGAAGAGGAAACAAAGCTAAACGAACTAATATGTAATCAGCTAAAATTACAGTACAGTTGCACTCATGCCATTAACTGGGAAGGCAACATTTGGAGAGGGACCACAAAAAGGTCACTTTTTTGGGTGGGGGGTTACACCACACTTAATCCCTAAATGTTTTGAAACCCTGCAGTGCTTTAATAATTCTATAGCCCTTTAATTTACGATGTGATATGTCTCTGCTTAGTTAAAGTATGTATAAGTTATCCTGTTGTACACTTAATTTTCCTATAGTTATTGCAGGAATCATACTTAGATGCATTGATTTCATTTGATGCTATGCGGTCTCATATTACATCATAAATGGTTTAGGCTAGCAAAACTTGCAGATTTTGATTGTGTTCTCTGTTTTATTTTAATAGAAAGCAAAAATTGATTTCTATCCTACCAATGTTGGGTTATCATTTCTGTTTAAGAGCCAAAGTAACAATTTGTGTAACTTGATTACTAACATTAGTTAGTGCATATGATTTTCAAGAAAAAGGGGGGCTATATGACTCCTTAGAATCTTCTAACTGGTCTCCCTTAATGAAATCAAGAGCGCTTATATTAGGATTCATCCATCTGGACTTCACAATTACAGAGAACTTCAAAGAGTAGTTTTGATAGTGCCATGTTCCATTTTGACTTTATTTGAAATCATCTTAGACAATATTTGGGAGTAGGTTTTCATTCTGATATATATAAAAGCTCTTTAAAATAAGGTCTCCTTTCTTAATACTAAGATTATTTTATTTTAAAGCTATTACAAAAGCTTTATTTTAAAAACAAATATATAAACAAAAATTAAAATAACAGAGCAATTGTTTAACAGCAAAATTAATGCAAAACAGTAAAAGATGCAGAAGTCTCCAGCTGTTCTGCTAAACTGCTTTCTTTCTATTGCTGCTTCAGTTAAATAAATGTTTATAAGAAACTAAAAACAAAAAATCAGAAGCACTTGTATCTCCCTTGAATTTTCAGTTCTGCTAAACAGCTCTGAATGTGACTGTTGTCCACTAGATGGCAAAAATGAGCAGAATCCATAATATTTCTTACTTGATCTTTGACCTTGGAATCATTATATATATATGGAAGGGTTCTCTTAATGTTTAGAAGTATCTAGCTGAGCAAGAACATTAATGTTATCCTGCAAAATGGAATTGTTTGTAGCAGGCTTGCTTATACTAATTGGGTTTCCATAACAAATCAGACTCCTTGGAAAAAGGCCAAAGGCTTTTCATAATTGTATTGACAAGAAAATGAATATGATAAATGGTGTTCATTCAGTTGAGAAAAGATTTATAGTTTCTCCCTCTGGGCAAAGGATGAAGAGCAAATATGTGTAATAATAAAAAAAAATATGTTACAAAGTTGTAACAAATTTGATCTCTCATAAAGCTTTATTAAAATATCTCAAAATATGTTAAAGGCGTTTCTGATAGTAAGCTATAGATTCGGCTTGGTATATTCCTCTATGAAAAGGAAAATAAGGAAGAAGAATTAAAAATATAAATATGGAAGTCATACATTTCTCCTGAAATATTGGTATGTCAAACTGTCTGATTCAGGGGTTCCAGTTCAGAAGTTGATTTGTCTTGATTAGTCAATAGGGTATATTGGCTGTATGGAGCATGCCTAAACATATAGAAGCAGTATTTTTGTAATTAAAACATGTGCAGCTGAACCTAAAAGTTAGAATGCAGTGAGTAAGATATTTTTCCATAATTTTAAAGTTGCATATTTCATTTAATAAGTTGTACATCTTTTGAGGCTTTAGTTAAATTTAAATGCTTTGCTACAAACAATTCAGTTTCTTAAATTCTGAAAATTCAGGCAACACATAGCCAATATAGCAGAATAAGGCTCAACATCCATTTACAAAAGCACTGATTGGTGGAATTGGTAAAACTTACTTCTAATTACAAAAAAATAATCTGTCAGTCTCTTGACTCTTTTCTACCTCTCACTACCATTTTCCATGTATGAAAACATACATATTTCATGCAAAGAGATTTCTTTTCCTTTATTTCTATTACTATAGCCTTTCCAAGTGTTCAGGAAGTTTTAGGTAAGGTGCAGGTTTTGTTATAGTCACTACAGAGCAAATCCCACTTTACTGTATTTCAGAGAGCTATAGAAAAGCTAGGTCACACAATGGTAACTCAGTTTGTTTTTGGCTTAGTGTATTGTGTGGATTCACACATTGTAGCTTAGCATTATACTGTTGTTTTTAAATCCTGGCTTAACCATAGATTTTAAATTCAGCCAAGGCATGCTTGATTCAATATGAGATTCAAGCAAATCTAGTGCATTTTGTTCCTGGATTTGCAAACATCTTTCTCTGACCATGCAAAGCTGCATTGTAAGAATCTGTTAAAAGACTGCTCCCCTTGGAGTTCAGCTCCTCACTTTGCCTTATAGAATTAGAAGGTACCTGAGAGGTCATCCAGTCCAACCCTTGCATGATGCAGCATTCACTACACTATCCCCGGTAGATGACTATCCAGCCTCCATTTGGAAACCTCTAGTGAAAGGGAAGAAATAATTCTGTGTGGTATTCTATTACACTAATCGATAGTTCTTACTGTCAAGAAGTTCTTCCTAATGTCTAATCTATATCTCCCTCTTCGACATTCCATCCCATTAATTCTAGTCTTGCTCTCAGAAGCAAGTGAGAATACCTCCAGCTCTCTGCAGTATGACAGCCTTTCAGATATTTGAGGACAATTATTCATTCTCAATCTTCTCAAGCTAAACCTACCTAGGTCTTTTAACCATTCCTCATAGGACTTGGTTTCCAATCCTTTCACCATCTTATTAGCCCTTGCTTCAGTTTATCTGTGTCTTTTTTTTTTCCAGCTGAGGTGTGCAGAATTGAACACAATACTCCAAGTGAGGCATGACCAAGGCAGAGGATGATATTTCCCATGATCTGAATTCTTTGCTCCTCTCAGTGTTTCTATTTCATTGACCTTGTTTTCTGATAGACCTCTCTGGTTCCTACACCCAAGGAATGATCTTTTAGCATCGATTGGTTGTGAATGGCAAGCAATATACCAATGGTTGTAACATTAACAGTTATAGGAACACTTCTTTCTGTCATATGATGTAAGGGTGTTGAAAGAACTATATCTTAACTTTTCTTCATAAAACCTGAAGACAGTATTGCTTACGATTAAATTAAAATGTTAGGTGTGTGTGCTTTGGTGAGCAGTTAGACTATATGAATAAAATGCAACTTTCAACTCCAAGAGCAAGGGTGAGATATAAAAATGTAAAAAAAATAATTAAAACTGAACATCTTACTGTATAAATTTAATGGCTCTACAACTATAGAACAAGGTGTATGTTACATCTTTATATTATAAGCATTTTGGCTTTGCTTTAATGAAAATTTATAGATACTAAAGAAAATTTTAGCCAATTTTAACCTTGTTTTAGTAGACTTTTAAGCTGTACAGGTTGCATGTCATTTATTTTGAATCTTTAACATAACTTATAAAAGCTACCCATCATATCTTCCCATTCTTCAAACAGCTGTTGAACTTTGGTATCGTGAACCAGCATGTACAACTCCAATCTTGAAGCTTATGGCTGAGATGATGCAAAACAGGTACAGTTGTTCCCGTTTAATTGGCTTGATAGTTGCCTCAAAACAAAATTTTATATTACTAGAAACCATATTTGTGGGGATTTTGTGCAATCAAACTAATGTTGAAAAGCTTCACTTACAGCTATATATTCATAAACCTTTGCACATTTTAAACTGCTGAATGTAGCATAATCCTATGTAAATTCCTTCAGATTAAGTTTGATGAAATTTCAATCAGATCTGTGATTTTGTCTGTACTTTTCTGATTTTTTTCTGTTCTAACTTCAACAAAATGGGGGAGACAAACTACTTTGCTGGTCTCTTTGCAAATATGCTTTCTCCTGACTACCATGAATATAGAGCAGTAGCTGGGGAATTCTGGCTGACTAGGGAATTCTGAGAGTCCTAGCATCTTAAAGTTGTCAAGGTTGAGAAACACTGATATAGAGTGATTTGCTATAGGAAGCCAATCAGGATTGCCTGATTTCCTTGGTGGACATCCACACACAATGGATACACCCTTTCTTTAAGAAAGGAAGCCCAGTCTACTTTATCTCTGAAAAAGTATTCCATTATTAGAAAACAATGGACAATTTACTACATAATTCCTACAAAAATACCCAGCACAGTTATCCTGTCTTCGTATGAGCAACATCTGTTTTTTCCCCCTTTTTTTGAACTTGAATAATTGAACTTTTCAATTATTGTCTTACAGATTTTAATGGATCGCATAATGGTTAGTCTGAGAGGGTACCATTTAGAATAGCTGAGCTTATCAAAATCTTGCTGTAAACTAAATTTGCAAACATATTTGTTTTTTTTTTAAAGGAAATTCTACATTTAAATGTTTGAGCTAACTGTCACAAACAGGTGACCAATTATAGTCAAAATTGAAGACAGTTTTTCAGTATTCCAAGTCAGCTCAGTATAAACTAAACATTGAATGAATATGTTTCACATATAACACATCTTAAATAGATACCAGGTGATTGGGTGACTTTAAATTTGGGTGATTTTAACATTGACCTATATTAAGCCTCTCCAAAGAGGCTTTTAAAAGGAGTTATTTTTAATATCTATCTATCTAGCTGTCATCTAGCTAGCTAGCTATAAAATATAGCTTTAAAAGAAAAAAGGTACAAGAGAAACCTTTACAAATCGAGACAATTCTGAACAAGACAAAGAGGTATAAGATTAAGTCTCTAAAGGAAGGAAAGCTCATTGAAATACTTTGCATATTCATTATATTAATTTACTTATCAGTATTCAGAAAGTCTGTATTGTTCCCATTAGACATCATCATTGGGGATGGGTTTGCTTTTTCTTGAGTTGTGTACAGCAATAAGTTTTACAGGTGAAAATGCATAGTACAATACACTTTGACACGGTGGAATATGTTACAGAGTATTAAATTGTGCAATATGATAAAATGGAGTTGCTTCCATTATTTATATCTGCCAGATGTTACTATTTTGTACTTTGTAGAATAGAAAATATTCTAAAGTGTTCCGTATGCAGCACAAAATCCTAGCCTCTGTTAGGAAATTTCTGGAATTTTAAGAACATTTTTCTAATTTGTCCATCTAAAACAATACATTTTGTCCCATTCCCTCATTTATGAAATGTCTGAAATAGCAAGGGAACATAATGGAGAGTAAGGCTCTGTGTACTCTGACTTTGAAACAAGTTTATTTCTTCCTAATAGTTTCTTTTGCAACCAGTCCATTTGTCATACAGAAGACTTAAAAAACCCTATCGAACAGTCTAAGTTGAATTATTTTCCAAGAAAATGAATTTTCATTATTAAATAAATAAAGTTAATAACAATAGAGGTAGTTTGGTCTAGTGTGATTAAGGTGCTGGCCTAGGAATCAGGAGATGGTGAGTTCTTGTCCCATCTTAGCTATGAATGCCAGCTGAGTGACTTTGGGCTGGTTGCGCTCTCTCAGCCCAACCCACCTTACAGGGTTGCTGTGTGGAAAATAGGAGGACAAAGGAACATTGGGTATGTTCTTTGCATTGACTTATTTATAAAAAATAAAGGCAGGATAAAAAGATCTAATTTTATGACTGCTCCATCCCGGAATGTAACCATAATAGTTAAACATTTTGCTTAGTAATTTATATTGAGTTGTACCTTAAGAGTAATATGCTTCAGGTTTGAATTTCTGCTCCTGACATCACTTGCCTTTCTCATTGCTTATGATGTGACACCTATATATGTTTCCTCTTTATCCTCATATCCTGAACAAGCTTTTTGTCTTTCCTTCAAAATCTTTTAAACTTCCCCACACCCGCATATATCTCTCCACTTGTATATTTTGAGGCATCACCTTATATCTCTAGCTCTACTATTCTTAACTGTCCAAAGATATCCTGCTCCCTGAAGTAATCTTATACATGCTTCTCCTTTTGATTTCCCAAAATGCTACAGCTCCTTCACTTCCTTCAAATCAATTCAGAACTCACCTGTTCCATGAATGCTTTCAAAGCTTCATCACCAAAGGAAGATGGTGTTATTTCTATTCTCTGAAACGAAATAACAGCATCTTTCTTTGTTCATCACTATCTCTGTTCTGTCCCCGTTCATGTTATTTATTTTGTCACTTTTTCCTAAGTGGTAAGTCTTTGAGATCCACATTTTTATTTACTTGTTTGCTTGTTTGTTTATCTATATGTGGCATTATATATAAGAGACAGGTTTTTCTCACTTTGTCAAGGTGATTGTTTCTAATTCATTTTGCCACGATATCCAAGCAGGAAATCTAACTGTATTACTTGCTAAGCTTCACAATCAATCTTGTGGAGCTAATTTATATATTAAGGTTGATATGAAACATTTTTCCTGTCTTGTGGGAAGTAGATATTGTCTTTATTTCCATCAGTCAGCACCCACTTCAAACTATATTTATTTTTAGACTTAAAAGAGCTGTATCTTCTCTGGAGTCCAAATGTATGCTGGTAACGGTTTGCTGGGTACACGAAGGTTGAGTAATCAAACTCTGATTCAGTTCAAGAAGTATCAACATTCAGGCTTAGAGATCATGTGGCACCTTATAGCCCTCTTTTGAAGCTTATACACTTCCCCAGACATAATTAAGGAGACTGCATCTCTATGAAGTAACTTTTAACACATTAGAAATACCATCACATTTATATGATGCTGGCATAAGGCTGATATTTGCTAATTAAGCTATTTAACATTTACTTAATCAATTTATATTAAATTGATGTAGTGATTCCTCCATTCATTCCCATCAGTGAATGAATGCAGAATAGCTTGACTACTAGTCTTGTTTCCAGTTACATATATTTGAGAGAAAATCTGGAACATATAGACTTATTCCTTCACACCTACAAAAGTTCTGATTAGAAATTGATTGCACAGAGAATCTATGGATAAACAGTTTGATGCACATTACATCAAAGTTGTGAAAGTTGGGATCAGCAGTTACACTAATATTGGGAATAAAAATGTTGAATATTCTCACTTTGGATGATGAATAAACCTTAGATTTAGGCTTAATTTAAATAAGCATTTGTAGAATAATGAAAGTTACTGTCATTGAAGCATCTGTATTTGTTTCTACCTTAATAATCATGATTCTTGCTTTTACATATAAATCATGATGCTTTGTAATCTATGTAACACATATGGTTACATGTTTTTGAAAGATTTCAAGCGCATCTTTAGAGAAGCTTAGATTCAGGATTTTTATTGATTCTGATAACTTATTTAAAAAAGATTAGGAAGACATGATGGAGATTTATTATAGTGTGAGGACATTAATTAGTGCGTTGGTGAACTTCCCAAGACATTTAATGGGTTAACACACAGCAGCAAGATAATGCATACACAGATAGGTAGTATTATTTTTGTTGATTCTAATTGTCTTTGTTTCTAGATGCCTCATTCTCTTGTCCTCTCCCTTCCCCATCTCAATTATTTCCTTCCCGTAATACACAAAGTGCATGCTTTGCCCATATGTTGTGATAAATGATTGGCTGGGAAAATGATTATGCTAGGCAAGATAAAGGAAAGCTTAAGAGAGAAGACAATGGATAGCTAGACAGTATCAAAGAAATTATTGGGATGCTTTTGGAAGAGCTGCTTGTTACTAGCAATTAGTAGACTCTAGTAGACTAGATGAAATGACAAGCATTTGTCCATACAATCAACTTTAACTCAAAACATAGCTATCCTTTTGCTTCTGTGATGCCTCATTGGTTACTTTTGTCAGAATTAGACTAGAGAGACAAGAGACTAGATGAGATGACAAGCATTTGTCCATACAATCAAGTTTAACTCAAAATATACCTATCATTTTGCTTCTGTGATGCCTCACTGGTTATTTTAGTCAGATTTTTTTTCTCTTTAGGATTATTTTCTCTGCTTCTGCTAACCGTACAACCTCACCAAGCTTATTGAAATTAAATAGCTCCATTTTGGTTACATAGCTCTCATAATTCAGGAGTTGAATTACTATTGATATACATTATAAGTGCTTGTTTCATCAGATTATATAAAGATATGTTGCTGCTTTTTTCCTCAGATCTCAGCGTTTAAATTTTGATGTGTCATCTCCTAATGGAATTCTCCTCTTCAGGGAAGCTAGTAAGATGATTTGCACTTACGGTGAGTTTAGCTGATGATTTCTTACATATATTTTTTTGTATCCTTAATAAGAAAAAAAAACACTACCTTCTAATTAAACAGGATCTGGCTTTTAAAAAAAGACTTGCCTTCATGGATCTGGTTGTGAGCATTTATGGTATACACTGTCAGTGGACAGCAGATCACTTTGGGCAGAAGGTGAAATACATTCCTGAATAGCAATCATTATTCTATATAATATTACAGTTGATTGATTGATGCTGTACTTATCAATTTGAAAGCATAAGTAAGCCACCCAGAAATATAACAGATTTTTACATACAACACATTTGTTTACGCATTAAAAGAAAAGGGACATTTTAAGGAGAGAAGAGGATTAGAAAGGAGGTTGAAACAAAACCTCTTTTTTTCCATGTTATTTCACCTTTCAGCAGAATAAAAAATGAGCTGTTTCTGGAAAATAAAAAGCAAAAAAAGGAATCTTAAGGGAATATTTCTCCTACACGTGAACCTAAAAACATTGGTAGAAGTTGACCAGATATGCATGAGGAATGAGAATAGATTGCAATACTTTGTGGTAGTTGCATTATTGTAAGAAAAACAGTAGTTTCAGGAAAGTTAGGCTAAGAGATTAATTGTGGCATAAGACTTCTTAAATTAAAGTTAACTGCATCAAGTTCACCCACATTAAAATTAACAGACTTACTGTAATTATTTCTAGGAAATACAGTAATAGTTCAGATAAGGTTCAGGTCTATTTCATAGGCTTGTAGAATAAGAATCAGAGTTGGAAGGAGCTCATTTCCAACTGCTTGGTGCAAGAATTTTCAAGCATCGTTAACAGTTGGCTGTCTAACTTCTGCTTTAACATGTCCAGTGAAGAAAAGTTATCAACATTGAATACTGTGGGGGTTTTGGTTTTTGGTTTTCGTTTTTTGAGAAACATTCAATTAAAATCTGCCTTCCCCTAATTGAAATCCGTTATGGAGTGGTCAAGAACAAGTATTGTTCATTTTTCATGTGATATAGATCCAGAATATTACCCACATACTCCTTCATTCATCTCTTTCCTCCTTCCTTTTCATACAGCTAAGCTTCTACTCCATGATGATCCTAATTGACCTTCTCTGAATAAATCTAGTTTATTTGAATCCTTAAAATGTGTTGTGCACAGAACTGGACTCAGTATTTGAAGTGGGATCTAATCAGTACAGGATGTACTGCAAGTGTAATCTCCTACTATGCTACTATTGATGCAAGTTCATTGGCTGTTTTTTTTGCAGCCATATCACATTGCTGACTCATGCTCGGTTGGTAATCAACTGCTAAATGAGGATATTTTCCCAGATGTTGTCACATCGTGTATTCTTCATTTCATATCTGAGCATTTGATTGTTGCTTTCAAGTGAAGAATTTTACAGTTGTTCGATAAATTTCATTCTATTAGTTTTAACTCATTTCTGCAATCAATTAATTTTGAACTTTATTTCCGTCTTTTAGAGCATTAACAATCCTATACATTTAATAAACATTTCCTTCGCTTTCTTATCCAAGTCATTGCTGAGAACATTGAAAACTACAGGATCTACAATAGAAATTCATGCCACTTTCAGTTTATTGAGAAACCATTGATGAACACTTTCGAATATGTGTTTCAAGATGGCAACTTATCTGTTAATAGCCATGTCTATTAACTAGCTTGCTAAGTAGAATGTTATGTACTAATTTATCAGCTGTTGTGCTATATCAAGGTATATTACATTTGCAGATTATGGATACTATAATTATTAAAGAAGTAAACCAATTAAAAAATGAGATAACATTACTCTGGCAAAAGTTGTTCTTGACTAATTCATGTCAATCTGGTATTTGAAACAGTATTTCAAAGTGCTTAGATCACTTTGTGATTCACTGTAGTATCCAGATACTGATATCAGATTAGCTGGCTTGTATCCGAATGCATCTTTCCCTTTTCTTTAACGACAGAGGCAGCATTTGTCCTTTGGTCATCTCACAGTTCATTTAATCACCAGGAGTTTCCGAAGAAAGAATATATGTTTTGGTTCAAACATCCGTCGTTTTCCTTGATAGCTTAGGAGGCAATACATATCATATTTCCTGGCAGTGTTCTATCAGTCTCAAGGTTCAACTCTGTCCATTTATCCTTCTCTTCCCACTTATTAAGTGGAATTTATGTTCTTGTAGAGAAGATTGATTCAAATTAGAAATTCAGCTTTTTTTCTCCGTCTTCAGGTCTATATTGTTTTTTTTCTGTGCGGCTACAGTATATTGACTGCTTCTGTTGTTTTCCTCTCCTGCCCCTGCTCCAAGTTGCTGCAGCTGTGCTATTATATTGTCTTCTTTTTTAGGAATTACCAGTCATTTTGAACTTTTCTATCCATTAACATCCACTCACTGTAAGATTGTAGGATCCTACAGATTTCTCTGAATTTATTTCAGTCCACCTTGTTGACGTTCAAGACATTTAGACTCTCCTCTTCCGGCAGGCCTTCTCAGACTGATGGGTTTTAATAATTTTTAAATGGTGTATTAATTAAATTGTATTTTAAATTTTGTATATTTATGTTTTTTATTGGTTGTGAACCGCCCCGAGTCTGCGGAATAGGGGCGGTATACAAGTCGAATAAATTATTATTA
>JANHFL010000798.1:127023-142624 GCA_032468155.1 Oxyrhabdium leporinum
AAGCAAAAAGAAATATGCACAGTTTGAATAGAAAGCATTGAAACAACATGATACAACATGTTTGTGGTTCACACATGTTTTGTATCAAAACTGCTGGCTGAGATGAGTATACTCTCTTTAACAATTATCAAACATATTGAGTGATATGTGGATTCTGAGATTGATTTGTATAACACATCCACAGTTATTTTGCTGCTATGGTATTGCATAGAATAGTTGCCTGTTACCTTTCAAACAGTAAATTATAAAACAGGAATTTATTGTTATAATATTTTGCTTTAAATATAGTAAGTAAAGGTAGTCCTTTGCTGTTTTATTTCTCACAGGTTTTTAAAAAATGTTTTATTTGTATTTTCATAACAATCAAATGATAAAAATTAAACTATACAATTTACATATTTCATGGAGGACGGTTGGTTTTCAGTTGTTTTGCTTTTGGTTTCTTGAGGAAGGAGGACTGGTTACTCATTTTGTTTCCCAACATTTACATCATCTGGCTATTTAGTTTTCCATATAAATGCAATTTATATTGTGATTTCTCTCCAGATTATATTAATGTTTTGCCTTTTAATATTTATGATGGTAGAGAAATTTGGGTCACTTTTCCAGTGCTGGTATTGAAAATTATCTGTGAATGCCACAGGTATTTAATCTATGTATGTATTTTTATTCTGACCATGTCAGTGGTTTTTCAGATTAAAACTGCAAAAACAATATTTTTTTTCCTTATTCCCCCATGTACAAACTCTTCGGAATTCATAATTTCATAGCAATAAGGAAACAGCTGGATTCCTTGAATTTGTAACAGCCAGCAGGAGTGCGTAAAACCAGGCAGAACACCACCCAGTAGGGTGTAAAAACTCTCTCTGTGCTGCAGTAGAGTGAAAGATAAGGGATTGTCATAGCGAAATCTACTTGGAATATGTTATAAGAACAATAGTCCCATCTACCCTTATAATAGTTCTGTAATCCCATTTCAATGTACGTTGTTGATGGTGAAATTATTTCAGAAATTGCAGTGTTGTATTTCTGTTTCTTCTTTTTTCTTTTTTTTTATAATGTTCAGATACGGTTGTCTCCTCTGGCTGTTGTGCAAGTTTGGACTACATTGTTACCTATCTCTTCAGGCACATAGCAAAAGAAGGAAAGAAACCCCTGAGAATCAGGGAGATTTCTCAAGACGGGCAAAGATTACTGCATTTCATGCAGCAAAACTCTGAGGTGCTGCAGCAGGTAAACTCAGAATCACTATTTTGCCTTTGTCTTTCTGAATTTTTTAAAATATTTTTTTTTACATTTAATAATGCAATTCCTTAAGTTTTACTACTGCAGTTACTAGTGATCCCATTTCCATCATCCTCACAAGTTTCTGCATTGTCCCCCAAAGCATCTCAGTTGTGTGAGTTCAGTGACCCAGGAATATGTCAATGAACTGATGTGATTATAGAATTTTAGAAGTATTTACATACAATGGAATATAAATATCTTTTGGAGGAATAGTCAGTGAAAATGTCAACAGTGAGTACTGTAAATGGTGAAAAAAGCATAAGGGGCTGAAAATGTTAAAAGAAGTCTTTTTTGAGGTCTTTCTAATCAGATAGCTGCATTTTGAATACTGCATAGACTTTCAAAAGCTTTTTGTACCTTCCCTATAAGGGCAATTTTGTAGGCATTATGGCACGCACTACTTTGAATTTAGTTTTGAAAAACTGCTTTGGAGCACACCAGTGCATGAATAAAGTACTCATTGACTCTTTAAAGCAGATATTTTTGTTTCTAGGATTGTGAGGATAAAGCAAAATCTTCCCCTGGAAATAGATGCAGCTGCTTCGATGAGTTGCCAAGTGCTTTATTGTTGCTTTTTCATGCACTGAAGCTGTATTTTGGAGTCAGACCTGAAGCATTGCACAGCTTATTGGGTATATAGTTGTCAGCTTTTTTAAAAAGTCAGCTTGTAGCAACAAAAACTGGCATTGTTAGATGTCTTCCAAGAAAGACTGGATTGATATTTAGTGGGGATTCTTTAATTTAGATTTCTGCATTGAGCAAGAGGTTGGACTGACAGGTAAGTATTTTAAGTAGCAAGGATCCTGTTAGCAAGGATCTCCCTGAAATAACGGCTTAAATTTATGGATGTAATCAAATCACAGTAACATTATTTGTAGAGTTCTCATGATCTTCAGTAACCTAAAGATTGTGCTGATTATGAGGTACCAGCAATATGGTTGCCATTTAAGTGTACAAGATTTATCCTTTTTATTTATTGCTGCGATTACTTTGGGTGATCTTTGCCTCCAAATAAAACCAAATTGAGAAGTAATACATAGCGTAATATTTAAGTATGTATAGGACTGTTATTACTATCCTTGGTGATTCATTGCCATCACTGTTTTATATTGCAACTTCCTGGAGTAATCACTCTACTGAAGTAGAATAAAAGTTGATGAGAACCTAGAAATGTATTTCACATTTGGCTGTTGCCAAGCGTTGCACCCTCACTCTAAAGTTCAGCTGTGTAATCAGGAAGATCAGGTACGTTGGCCTCAAACCCAGATTTTCCTACATTTGCTGTTCTTACGACCTTAATGTTCTATTTTGTGTCAATGATACTTTGCAATCCTAAAATTTATAGCATATGAATAAGGTATGATATGTCTTTATTAGCTTCGCAATCTGTGGAATACATTATATTTAGTTTGAATGTAGGCTTTCAGGTACTCTTTTAAATATTTATGACCAGTCTCCAGTAGTCAGCATAAATATGATTTGCATTAGCACAAGTCACACTGCATTGAGTGCTTCTGATGTCAACCATTCAGTGTACTAATACCTGACATCATCTCCCGAGGTCATTGCCAATTTTGACCTCTCTCCTTCTGTACAGTTTCTCTACTCTCAGAAGCTCTTTTGAATTGATTTGAAATTTTGACTCTTCCCTTTATGAGGCAGTAAAATTGATAATTATTCAGATGGGAACTGAGTGCTGAGTGAAAAATCAATTCTACCCGCTCTCTGCTGCGTATAAAATTACTTCTGACTCTGCTGGTCTGAACAAATGGGCAAGGTAAAAGCAGCAGGCAGGAGTAGTAGAAAGACTTAGCTGGATAAAGCTAATAGCCTAAAGGGATAGCTCTTTGAGATGAGGGAGTGAGCCAGTTGGGGGTGGTTATCAACAATGATGGGACTCATTGATTATATGTTTACATCAGATTTCCATTGGGTTATAAATCAGCCTCTGAATAGAAATAGAACCCTAGGCTTTGCATCTTACCAAAGGGACAGTGAATTAGATTATTCTCATTTTCACACTCAGATGAAAAGTGATCCATTGATTATTCATTGGCAGGCCATTAAACCATAGCTTTAGAGCTGATTTGACTATCATGCAGCCAAATGAACAAGGCTGTTGCTTCACAACGAGAGGTTTCAGTTTTCTAGACAGCTGTGTCTTGTAAGTAATGCCTAACCCTATTAAAACAAAAGGGTTATTACAAATTGCTTAACAGTGCTAGAAAACTAGGCCCTAATGACTAATTGTACTGTGAGCTTAAAGAGACTTGTCAGTTCTTTAAAGTGATGCAATGAAGCTAAATATTCTCCCAATTTGTCTGCTTTGATGGAAACACTGTAACATCATGTCTCTTTTTAAAGCAGGAAAGATGTGTCCTAAATATTTGCACATCATACATGTTGAATTGGGGAAAAGTGTACACGTAGTCCTCAACTTATGGCCACAATTGAGCCCAAAATTTATGTTGCTAAGTGAGAAATTGGTTAAGTTTTAAAATGGAGTTTTACCCCATTTTACGACTTTTCTTGCCACATTTGTTAAGTGAATCACTACAGTTGTTAAATTAGTAATATGGTTGTTACGTGAATCTGGTTTCCTCATTGACTTTGCTTGTGAGAAGATTGCAAAAGGTGATCACATGACCATGGGACGCTGCAACCTTCATAAATGTGAGTCAGTTGTCAAGCATCCAAATGTAAGTCACATGACCATGGGAAGTAAGTGTGAAAAATGGTCATAAGTCACTTTTCTCAATGTCATCGTAACTTCGAACATCACTAAGTGAACTGTTGTAAGTCGAGGACTACCTGTAATTAAGCATACGAAAATGCATTTTAATACACTGCTACATGACAATATTGCTGAATTATCTATTTAAAAGTATTGCAGAAATTCAAGTTGCAAATCAAAGATGTCATTTGCAACTCAGGTAGAGTGAGAATCAGTTCATTTGGATTAAACAGCTCTGCCCCATCTTTCCATACCCACTGTTATATCAGGTATACCACCACCTTTTCTACTGACATTTTTTTTACCTTCAGTACCCTGTACCTCATCCAGCTATTCCTGATTGATTAACAGCAACATAAACATATGGGTAGTATTTCAGTGGGGCTAGGGGGAAAGTACTCTTAAACTATAGGGCTTAAAAGCCATTTCAAATAACTCGGCATAGTCTTGCACTATCCTATTTTGCTATCCTTCGGGCTGCTGGATTATTGTTGTGTGAGTAGCATGAGATCAATAGCTACGTGTAGTTTGAAATAGGTTACAGTTGGCTCTTTAAAGAGACTATTGTAGTATAAGGTAAGTTACAGATGGGTCCATCTTAAGCTTTTGCAGCAGCAAAAGATCTATGACAGCCCAGTTAAGCAACCAATTAGCATTATTTTTATGAGGATAAAAAGGACCTAATAGAATTGAGGCAGATCACAAATGTTGATGAGTTTCCTCCACAGTTTCATGCCAACCGATGGCTAATTTCTATCCATAAGAAGTTAAGCTAAATCAAAGGAGGAAATGAAAGTTGGCAATAGGTAGTGATACAGAATCTCTCTTTGCGACTTCATAGTGACTCAGAGGTATAACATCCTTGGGCAGCAAGCCTAGCCAGAAAAACATATCACCCGGGGGCTTCATAATCCACTTTTTATCTAGCCACATCACCAGATTCCATGTAGTCCTTGCCACTTCCTCTTATTCATTTATTTGTTACATTTCCTTTCCACCATTCAAGGCAGCATGTCGTGCATAGTTCTCCTATCATTCCTCCCCCCCCCCCAATAATAAGTAGGCTGGACCAAGAGAATATGCCTGGCTCAAAATCACCCAGTGAGCTTCCCAGTCTGAGGACCTGGAACCTATGATTTCCCAGTCCACCATTTTCATCACTGGGTCACATTGCACTCCTCCCCCCTCCCCGAAGGAGTTATGCCTCCAGGTATTTCAGGAGTAGATTAGGAAAAATGTCTTAACACCAAGGATGAGCAACCTTTGCAAATAATTTATGAGAGGGTTCAGAAGTGCCTTACTATGATCACATAGCAAAAAAAAAAGTGGATCACTGTTTGGCTCACTTGGTTTATCCAAAAAGCTAGTCCTTTGCTACAGTCTTAAGTCTAGAAATAATAGTATTGTACGTGTGTTTAGATACATTTAAAACATAAACTGTTATTAAGAATTTTACGCAAAAGGCACTTACACAATTTCAACATAATTCAGCAACTCAAGCATGGAACACAATAGTAGGATTGAAAAATGTATTTTAAGATTTTACCTGCTTCAGTTGGCCAGTTTTTATTTATTGATGAAATGAAATCTAAATAGAAAGCATGTGGGATTGCTATTACTGACAGAAATGAAACTATACGTTCTCTGTAAATAAATGAAAAGACATACACACCTATTTGCATAATTTCTAACTTGGTTGTATGATTATCTTTTGTGTTGAATTTATATTTATATTTAAATATAAGGCGAAAGCGGAAGGAGTGTGCTCTGTCCCTTATTTGGGTAGATCGGGTTGCTCTGATAGACTGGTTCCACCGGAAAAATACACGATTGTCTTTTGTTTTGTATTCCTGTCAGTATCACTTTTAAATGCTAATGTTGTCCTTTGCAGTGCAGTGAAACATGCTCTGTTTAAACATTCGTCAGCTTGTTTGTTCTTTTGTTAAAAACGCTTCAGTTTCTATAAAGATTATACAAAAGCCAGTGCCATCCAACTGTTCTTTTTTTAAAAAAAAGCCTTGAATTTTAATTAACTAACATTTGAGTAGCCTGTATAAACTGTAACTCTTACAAGTTTCTATAATGTAAATCAAAACCTTGTTAATCTTTACTATGCAATTTAATTTTTTTTAAAAAGTGAAAATACACATTTTTCACGTCATACATCTTATAGTTCAGTCTTACTAGCTGCCCCCTCTTTAAGTTAGCTCATATTTTTACAGTTTCTAATACTTGGATATGCGTGGTTTGTTCTTTGCAATTAAAGTTCTGGCTGCTTTTAGTGATAATAAACTAAGAGAAGTAGCAGCATACCAAGAAATGGTTTATAGATTGTCAAGCAATTAAAAATTAGTCTGTCTTACCAGGCAAAACACTAATATAGGAATTGTAGTGTTATACTGTCATCTTTTTCAAAATTAGTAAAATTTCAAGCGTCTATTTGGATTTAGAGAAATGTTCAGTGCCCCTGATCTTTTGTGGCTGTCTTTATTATTTTTTCCCCCTCAGGGGAGAAGGGAAAATGCCAGCACGATAGAGTGACTGGGTTTTTTTTTTAAGTAGTGAAACCTTTTCAGTTGACATTTGTAGTTGCTTCTGCACTAAACTGCCATTCAATTAGATAGCTTCACTAGCATTTGACAGAAATGGGAATGGGACAGAGTGGTAATAATAGATAATTAATATGTGCACAATAGGTCATCTGCATTGCTGTGTACAAATTATGCGACTTTGAAGAAAGCTTTGCTTTAAAAACCAAATCAGACTAAAATATATTTATTTATACTATCCTAGGTTGAGCAGAAATTAGGACTATATGAGCTTACATAAAGAAGAAAGTAACGTCAGTCCAGGCTCTCTTCTAAATTGAGGGTGTTCTTCCTGGTTTTTGATATTACTGTACACGACATTGGAGTTAGGTTAGAAAATTATACCATGAATTTCCATGAAACTCAGTCCAGAAAGATGTCCCTTGGACTAAGAAAAAAAGATGTAATTCTCATACTTGAGATAATGGGGGAAATCTGTGGGTAATCTTTCACACATTTAAATTAAAATAAAGAAACACAATCTAACAACACGATACTGTAAGCTTTAAAACCCAAAAAGATAGTTGCATCTTTGGATGCTTAATAATCTTTGGATGTCAGCTTTTACTTGTTTAGCTTAAAAACATGTTTAAGGTGGTATCACTTTAGGTTTTTAAGATACCGCATCTCTGTTTACAATTTTATCAGATTTAATTATGTAAACCAGTGTTATCATTTTTTTTAAATTGAAGAACAAAAATATAACAGTTGTGGGCCAAATCAGCTGAGATTTGAGTGATTACAGAACCAGAAAAAGCACCATATTGAACGAACTAAAATTCAATCCCAATGCCATTTATTTTATTGTTCGACATTAATTTGGGTTTTCCAGCTATTGATTGATAGTTTAACATCATGAATAATTTTAGAGAAGCTAACCTTGACAATACATGTAAATTGTTATATATTGATTGCTCTACTTTTGCATTTAAAACAATCTACATTTCTTACTCATCTTGACAAAGTAACCTTGTATAGGAAACAATAGTTCCAGAAGTTTTGATGCAGATATAAGGCAAATGTCTTTCAACTTATGCAAAAACTTGAATAAAAATTACAACATACGTAAATGGTGAGCACAAAAATTTACAGAATAATCTGCCATTTTATTCCAAAGTCTTTTTGTGGATTGTTCTAGCTACTTAAATCATTTGCATCTCTTAAATTATGGAGTTAAATCATTCTGATAGGACTATTACTGTCTAAATGAAGCATATGAAACAGTTAACAATACAGTTTTGTGGGCAGCAGGAGTGATGTTCACAACTGTGGCACAGTCCGTGTGGATGGAGACAAAAAAGTGTATAATTCGGCTTTCAAAAAAAAAGTTGCTAGAGGTGTCAATGGGACGAGGTGTACCCTCAGGCTAGGCAGCTGGTGTCTATATGCTTTTTGTTTATCAGTTTCTGGTTTTTGTACCCTTTAGGCCCGCAGATGAAATAATTGCTCCTACAGGGTCAACTGCTGGTCGAAGCAAAGTAAGAAAAGACCTTTGCGTCCAACCACGTCACCCGTCATTTTAGCGCAGCTGGCACCTGCTACTGGTGCACAGCAGGAGGGTTAAAGGTCAAAGAGGCAGTTGTTCTAAACTCAGTGATGGCTTAAAGGGACTTGTAGATTAATCTGCTTTATTAACTTCCGTATATTAGATAACTATTGCTGTGAATGAAAGCATGTCTTTCTGAATAAGTACCATCACCTCTTTCCCTTTTAAATTGGCTTTTGAGTAATGAATATTAAATAGAATGCGTTTCAAGGGTAATTAAATGAAAACATTAGGATGCTAGTGTTTGCATCTTATTTGTAACTTTGTTGCATATTTATAACGCACTGCTTGATTTTGATAGTACATTTGGAGGAATACTAAGTGCAAAGAATTTAAGAAATACAGTTCCTTCCTGTTAACTCAGTAATGGGAGTTTTCTCCATAGGTTTTCTTGATGAAATTACAATTCTAATAGGACTAGCATAGCAAAATTTGTTTCTTTACCTGGGTCTTCTTTTATAAGTTTATTTCTCTCCTCTGAAGATAATGAAAAGTTTGAAAGCAGTGAAAGCTATTTCCATTTTGACTCCAGAATATAGTGGATATGGCCAAATGGCAAATTAAACATTTAATTGAATTCTACTTCAGCTGTGGATCATGCTCCATTGTTTTCAGACAAGTTATCTGCCTTCCTCTAAAAACAAAGATCGTTATTTCTTTCGTAAAATGTATAGAAGAGATTTCATATTTAGTGTCTGAAAAACAAATAGCATGGAAGATTGTATCTTTCATTCCTAGAGATTTTTAATTGGCTGACCATTGTTGAGTATTTTTTCTGCTTTAAATGGAGCAGTTCTGTATAGGTGACATCACCATGCAGATAATACATAATATAGCTCCAAAACTACAAATTTCACATGAATATTTTTGAGTGTTTTTTGAACTTTGACAAGTGTGGTCCCTCATAGGCTCTTGTGTAGGAAACAAGGAGAGAAGGGGGAAAAAATCAAAAAAAATCTGGGCAAATTAAAATTAAAACAAGCAGCCATACCTATTTTTGCTCCTCTGTTTATCCCACCAACTTGTTTCTCAACCTTGGAAACTTCAGTAAAAATAGAAGGCTTTGTTTAGTTCACTTCATATGAATTGACAGAAAGGCAATCAAGTTGCCATGAAGAACAATATTCTGTTCTCCAGTAAACATTTTCATGAACATCAGCTAAACAGAGGAATCCAAGAAGATAAGCACATTAGTAGTAGTTACAGAGAAAAGAAATATCCAGGATGATTTAAATCCTGTTAGATAGTGGTTATGTGAAATCTTGTGGAATTATATGAAATGAAAAAGATTATGATCACTTTTTATTGTGCAATAAGTGGGCGTGATTGCCATCTTAATGACTTCTGTATTTCATCTTTTTGATTAAGTACCTCAGCAGTCATTTTATGAGAATGTGCTTTTAAGTTGCAAGTTGGTCACAGTGCAGGTTTTAGAACAAAGTGTTTAAAAACAGTTTTAAAGCAAACTGTAAGTGGCTGTATTGAGAGATGCAAATTTCCAGCCTGTCTCCTAAATACTACCTTGCTTAAGGATAATCCTTTTGAAGCCTCTTTGCTTAATAATAAATTTAAAACTTAGGCAGATCCGCTAAATCTTGTTAATTATCATAGTTTTTAGTAATATTTAATTGCATATAAGGCAATGAGTTAGTTTAAAAGTTGATGCCAAATAGGAGTCGCTACTAAGTAAGAACTTATGAGATGGACAGGAGAAGTAATCCCCACATTCTTTCTCTTCCTATTCTTGTTTTGAAAAACGTGTTCCACAATATTATACCTTAATTAAGGCACTGCATTTAATATCAGCCCAGCCAGACGATGAGCTGTAGTCCAGAGTATCTGGAAGGTGCCATCTTGGAAAAACGTTTGGTTTCAGCAATCTGATAAACATAATCTTTCTCAGAACAATTTCTAATTGAAAATCATAGAGAAGTTCCTTTGCCATTATCATATACTGAAAACGGATGGCATAGATTCTGTATCCAGTTATGAGTCAAATGGATAAGGAAGGTTCCAGCAGAAGTTTAGGGACAGATACAAAGTGATTGGTTGTCTAAAGTCATGCTTTTCTATGACCCTGCTGCCAAGTCCACTGTTAGAAAAGGCATGATAGACTGGTCTTCAAAAGAATAGGCTGCCTGCACTTTTTCTTCTCTCAAGAGACACTTGTAACGGATGGCGCTTTTTTTTCCTTCTCATTAATCACATGACAGTGATTGTCCAAAGAGACAATACTCTCCAATCCCTGAAAATTCAGTGCAGACACATTGGGAGTAAGTTCAACAAAGGCTTATGCTTGCATTGCCCAAAGGAGAAAAATATTTGATCAAGTCCTCAAGTTCATCATAATCTTCAATATGTAGCATGATATGCACTGTCAGGAAATGACTTCTGTGAATTTTCAGGCTGAAGAATGCCAAACAGCAGCCCAGAGTAAAAAGGCAATATATATATAAGTAAAGGATATCTATGTGTGTGTGTGTGTGTGTGTGTGTGATTTTGTGTTGCTTCACGATGAACAGCATCATGAAGCAACAAAATCAGTAACCCAGAATTAAAATAAATAAAATAAAGCAACCTAGAACTAAGGAGACATTTCCTAACGATGAGAGCAATCAACCAATGGAACAGCTTGTCTTCAGAGGTTGTGGGTGCTGTATCACTGGAGACTCAAAAAAGAGACTGGACAACCATTTTTCTGAAATGGTATAGGGTCGAGCAAGGGGTTGGACTAGAAGACCTCCAAGATCCCTTCCAACTCTGTTATTCTATGTTCTATGAATGTGGCCCAATCAGGCACACCTCTCTTGACTTTCATAAGAGGAAGTCTCAGCAACATTCTTTTGAGCTGAGTTAGCACAGCAGCAACAGCACCTAAGTTTTGTCTTACTATAAGCTCTATCTCTCTTATTTGTACATGTAGCAGCAGATGGATTATAGTTATAGTTTTTTAAGGAAGTCACACTTCTATTTCCGGCCTCCCCATTTCAGTTGGATTTACCTTCAGATTAAAGGCAGCCATTTGGTTTAATACCTTGTCAGCTCTTTCAAAGGCTTGCCAGCTGTCAATACTGTAGTTTCTGTAATAAAATGTAGGCGATGATAGAATACTAGCTTTTTAATCAGTAAAGAAATACCATTATATATTATTTGATCATTTAAACTGAGAGACATAAGTAAGTCTGAGTGCTATTTTCTAAATATCTTCCTGAATCAAGGAAGAAAATAATTGGGAAGTGCAATTATAGTTGCCTTATATCTGATTTTTCCCCCCCACTTCTTCCAGGCTTGGGCAGTCTTTTCTGCTTAGTTACACCAATGCCAGTCTCACTATTCCCTTACACTATTCCCAGAAACACTTTGCAGTTGTGCCTTTTCTTTTCTGGCTATGATAAAATCAGTAGAAAAAAAACATCTCAGTTACATTAAAGTTACTTTAACCTCGACTGTGTAGCATCGTGGGTAGAGTAGAGTCCTTTAAGATTAAAGCCTCTGTGTGTATGTGCACCCAGAGTGCAGGACTGTGTGTATATATGGGGGCCCAGTTAGGCTCTGACCTCTTGGCTTATGTAATTTGAGGATCTCAGAAAGGTTGCCTGCTCTTGATATACAGTAGTTCATTCTGTCAAGATAATGTTAGTCGTTCTCCTAAGTCTTTATCTCTTTGTCTTTTAATTAGAGATGCTAGGCTTGCTCTGCATTCAAAATACATAGTCTTTCTCTGAGTGATAAGTAGACATAATTCTCATACAAAGAAGAACAAATAGACGGATAGACCAGAGCTGGATGTTACTGAAAATTTAAAAAGAAAACTTATGAGACATGGTCATCCCTTCCAAAAGACTTTCAGTTTCAACCCTATATATTGCTTGCAAAGGATACCCTTCATATTACTTCCTTGTAGAAAACAAATACTCAAAGTGGAGGAGTGACTGATCTTTTCTGTAAAAATACAGATTTGGATCCTGATTCTGGAACAAATCATTTGAGGAATGGCAGATTAGTGAGCAGGAAAAAGGGCTGTATTGTCTATTTTCTCTGATCTAAATTTCCTTTTCCTAGCATATCTTTTCCATTTCACAAAGGGATATTAGCTCATATTTTTTGCCCTAAATTTTTTAAGTTCACAGCATTGTTTTAATGCAAATGCAATGTTTTTTTTAAAGAGCAGGTAGACAACATGTTGTTTTTAATTAATTTTGAGGACCGCTGAAGCTACAAGAATATCTTTCAAGTGTTGAAAGTTAAAAAGAGGACTTCAGGATTTTTACTCCTGTTTTAAAATTGTAAAGAGGACAAAGGTCCTTCAAAGATGTAACAGATTGTATTGTACTTCTTCTTTGTGACAGTTTGTCTCCAGTTGTCATACCTTAACATTAAATCAGAATTCCATGAGAGAAATTTCTTTTTTAAAATTAAGGATCATCTTAAGTTTGTCCTCCTTCCTTTGTTTATTCAAATAATTACCATGAAGCCATTCTATTGTTGAACCAGAGGTTCTTTCATTAATTTGGGGGGAAAGGACAGAAACTGATAGTGATTGCTGTTGTTGTTTTCTCTTCCCTTCTACTTATCTATGTTCCATTGATAGATTTTCTTTCTGCAGAATAGCTGTCTGGCATTTTCTAAACCTTCTGAATTGCAATTCTTTTTGAATCCATTGTTTACTAACTCCTTCCCATGTACTACTGCATATCTGTGTATAAATATAAATAAAGCGCTGTTTAAGATAAGGACTTCTTACATCTAAAGTGGTTTACAGAACTTAAGCCCCCCCCCCTTTTTTTGGCCTTCTGGAAGAGTATTAAGACCTGGCTCTGCCAACTAGCAAGGGGATCCTATATTGTTAACAGCCCTTGGAGTGGCTGGTGCCTTGTGGACCCCCTCCTCATCTTTTAACAATATTTGTATATTTTTCATTTGTTTTATGCTCCCTTTTATTGTAGATTTACCAGTCATTTATATAGTGAGCTGGGTGGTGTATACATTTGATTAATTGATTGAAATTAGCTCTTAGCAGCTGGTTTGACCAAGATGACATAATGTTCTTTCTCAACATTTACACTGAGAATTTTTGATTATCCTCTATGAAATATTCTCTACTTTAGTACAAAGGACATTATTTATATGAGGTTACAATTGTACAAGGTAATGCAAGACGGACTGCCACTTTTATCTTTACACACCCTGGAAACAAATGGATGAGATAAAGGTTATAGTGAGACTTTTTCTCTGAGTATTAAAGGTGCTAAATTAAATAATGGTTCCATATGTACATTCTGTTGGGTCCATCTTTCCGAGTATTGTCTGTAACACAGGCAACAGCTTTCCAAAGCCTCAGGCAGAAGAATATCTTTAGCACTGAGATCCCCCCCCCCTTTTAAAAAAAAGTTGCCAGGGATTGAAATTGGATCTTCTTCAGTCTGCTACGAGGGTTTTGTTTTGTTCTGTTTTGTTTTGTTTTTGCCTATATTGGTTAGAAGAGAAATGTTTTAGCTCCGAGCTGGACTCTGAGGTTGATTGAATAGGGATCGAGTGCAAAATAGGAAGGACAATAGAGTATAGAATTACACATTTTACATAAAACTGTCATTTTATTTTCTTCTATAAAGGTATTGGACAAACTACAGTTTTTTAAAATTCTCCACAAAACTTCCAGGCGATACTTTTCTATCATATGTTACCTGTCATAAATATTTCCTATAGGTAGAAAATTTCAGCATCAACAGTGTTTAAATTATTGGGGAAAATTTAGGAAATTATTGATGAAATAAACAAACCTTACTTCTTGATTGTTTGATAACAAGTATGATCCTCATTAACAGAAATAAATCTTGAAATGTAAGAGTAAAGAATTTAGGGAGTGGGGCGGGGAATTAACAAACAATTTAATGACCAAAGTATTGCTTCAGTACTTTGATGTTTCCATGTATTGTGTATGATGGTTCCATGTAATGGCATTAATTTGTCCAAGAAGCTTATATCTAATGGACAGTTCAATTCCAAATTAATCTGTTTCAAGAAATATTTGCCAGAAGCCATTGTTACTTGCCTATAGATGAAGTGCTTCGTTTTGTTCACTGTGTATAGAATTCAGGCATGAAATTCTTTGCTAGGATCATAGAAACAACATCAGATACTCACATTGGCACTGCATCATGCGAGTCCCATCTATTTTCTGAAGTGCTATACATTAGTCCAGTGACCACTGGGGCTTACATTCCCTGTATGATATATTTTTTGTTGTTGTAGAGGTGCTAATGACACCTGTCTCTTTCAACCAATTTTCAAAGAAAAGTCCTTGAATTTCAAAATCCTCATTCAAAATCTACTTTGACCTGGTCCTAGACTGCATGTAACTCTACCCTCCCACAACCAGTCACTTAAATAAGGTTGTCCGGTGATGAACAATGTGTGGGAACTATGCACAGCAGTTTGTGATTGATGCAATTGTTAATATGGACTAATAGGGAATTGAAGAATGGAGTGCTGAACATATAAAACTGTCTCATATTGATTTATATCATACGGGTCTCTCTCCAAGCTGGCCTTTGAGGTCCTAAGTAGAGTTTTCCTAGGCTTGTTTGTGAATAGCCTAGCCCCCTGGTGGCAAACCTATGGCACGCAGAGCCCTCTTTGTGCATGCGCACCGTTGCCCCAGCACAGAGTATGCCTTAGGACAGGTGTCGGCAAGCCGTGAGCTCTTTCGTCCCGCCTCTGCGGCTCCATGTTGGGTGATCCCACTGGCTGGCCCCACCCCTTGCCCTCCCCTCCCAGTCACCCCAAAGGAATCTGAGGGCTGAACTCCGAGAGGCACAGATTTCCTCCACCTTCTGCGTTCCCATCACGCGCTGAAGCTAACCAAACGGGCTGGGGTCTCCCTCCTCTCCCTCACTAAGCAGCCCCACCGAGCCCACTTGCAAACTCCATTGAGCCCAGCTCCAAACGTTTGGCTCGCACATCCTGGCCAGCACCAGCGCTGCAGCGAGGAAGGTGAGTGCCCTGCCTGCTCCACTCTCGCTGGCCAGAGGTGGGGCTCCCTGCCTCTGCCTCCCAACTGGAGCACCATGTTTGTTTGCTTGCTGATCGCCTCCAAGCTGTGCTCAAGCTGCCTGGGCCCCTGCCATGGAGCAAGAGAGGGAGAGGGAAGTGGGGGTGTCTCCTCAACAGGATCCAGGTTGGAGTTGCCTTATTTTGCATGGATCTCTAACACTTGGCTTTGCCTGCCAGCCTCCACTTCCCCTCCACATGTGGTTGGATTCACATGACATGTGAAGCTGGGCAGGAGAGTATGAATAGATGGATGGATGGATAGATGAGACAGAGAGAGAGAGAGAGGGAGAGAGAGGGAGAGGCAGAGAGAGAGAGGGAGAGGGAGGGAAAAAGAGGGCGAGAGGGAGAGGGAGGGCAAAAGAGGGAGGGAAGAGAAAGGGGGGAGGGAGGGAA
>JANHFL010000798.1:169247-180524 GCA_032468155.1 Oxyrhabdium leporinum
TCTGATGGGTGCTGGGGGCGGAACGGGGGTGGTGGTAGTAGGGGGCGCAAGTTGGAGACCGGGCCAGGCAGGGAGGGAGAGCGCAGGGCCGGCGGGCGACTGGCCAGCCGGGACGGGAGCCTGATCTCTCTGTGCTTGGCGTCCGCAGGAGGCAGACGGCGGAGGAGCGGGAAGCCGAGCGGCAACAGGCCAGCCGGCTGATGCTGCAACTTCAGCACGACGCCTTCCAGAAGTCGCTGAACGAATCGATCCAGCCCGACCCGCTTTGCCTGCACAACTCCTCGCTCTTCGCGCTCCAGAACCTCCAGCCCTGGGAAGAGGAAGCCGCCAAGATCCCCCCCGTTACTTCCTTGGTGTAAAGAGGGTCGTCCGGGCGGAGGGGCCCGTCCTCCGCCTCTCCCCGCATGACCCGAATGGCAACGAGGGAACGTCTGAACGGGCGGAGGGCGGGGGGGGGGCGGAGGGGAGCGGGCGCCTGGAAGAAGAGGGAGAGTCGGCGTCTCACGCACCCGTCTCACTGCCCGGCTTGGGCTCGGACCTGGGCGGGAGCCGTCCGGGGGTCCCCGGCGCGGCGGCGAGCCTTTGCGGGCGTGGGACGCTTCTTTCGGCCCGGGACCTCGGCCCTCGCCCTCCGGCTCCAGCAGTTTGGACGGAGCCCGGCCGCCGCGTCCCTTCCGGCTCCGGACTTCCCCGACGGCCAAAGCGAACTTCTCCGAGGTTGGTGAAGGAAAGGAACCGAGGCCCGCTGCTTTCGCCCGCCGAGAAACTCGGCACTCGGACCTTTGCCCCGGGCTGGGGAGGAGACTTTCGGCTGCTCGAGAAGAAAGCGGGGACCCCTCGCCTTCTCGTCCTCCGGCCGGGTTTGCTGGGGTGGTCTAGGTCTCGACGCGGGGGAAAGACTTCGCCGGATGTCCCCTGCCAAAGCCTGTTTTCAGCCCAGGATTCTGGAGGTGGCCCCTGCCTGGCCTGGCCTGGCCTGGCCATCCCGTCGCTTATGGTCCATTGGGGGGGGAGGGGGGGAGGAACTAAGAAGGAATAGAGAGTCACCTTTTAAAAAAATTATTATTATTTGTAAGAAATGTTAATAGTTTAATTTATTTAATGCACCAAGATGCCGAGCACTGTTAATATGGAGGCAGGGGGAGAGAAAGACTAGATCTTGGTTATTTATATGGAGACCAGAACAAACACTAAAAAGAAGTGTGTGTGTGTGTGTGTGTGAGTGCTCTGTGTGTGTGTGAGGAGGGGGTAATGTTTGGCCAAGGCTGGCCTTTACCTTGGATGGTTAATCATCTGGCTATCTTGCCCCCTGGAAATCATTCTGCAAAGGAATATATATATATATATATTCTTAAGGACAACCTGCTGCAGAAAAAGCAAACCCTGCCAGTAATTTATTCAACATGGTAATAAGGGCTCCCCTTTCAAAGAAACCCCAACCTCTCTCTCTCTGGCAGGAAAATGAACATTGACGTGGTGGGGTTGCTGAGGGAGATGAAAGAGGGGAAGGAAGGAGGAAGGAAGGGATAGGAAAGGGAAAGAAAGAAAGAAAGAAAGAAAGAAAGAAAGAAAGAAAGAAAGAAAGAAAGAAAGAAAGAAAGAAAGAAAGAAAGAATTGGTTTTAAAAGCATCTTTGGCATGCTACGATGCCCATTGTCCCAAACCCATTACAGAGAAAGCGCCTTATGTTTCATAATACTAATAATAATTATACTGATGATTAAAATAAATACTAAGGAAAGTTGGGATTAATCCAGACCATGTATAATACTTTGTACTTGCTGAAATGTGTAAATAAATGTTTTCTTTAAAAATGTTTCTGGTCTGAGCTGTTATGAGTAAAGGCCTCCATCTGAGTGCCTCCATAGGTTTTGGACTCGGATTCCCATCAGTCTCGGCCATCCGCCTCAGCCACCATGGCAAATTGCAAAGGACTATGGGAGCTGCCGACCAAAATGTTTGGAGAACAGCCACTTTCCTTTCTTGCCAACCATGGTCACTTTCGCCACCGGTGGCAACAGTTCCAGATAATGGTAGCTGGAGTACATCGATGCATAGGGAACCTATCCTTGATTCTGCTCCAACTGGCAGCCACTATCCACGCATGGGGGCAAAGGCTTTTTCCATCCCTTTCCATCCCCTTCTATGCCTGGCATATGTTTAGGAGTAAACCTGGGACCTGACACACGCTATGGTGTCTCTATGTCTCAAGATGTATGAGTAACCTAAACCAGGGATCTCCAACAACCTTGGCAACTTTAAGACTCGTGTCTGAGGAACTCTGGGAGTTGAAGTCCACGAGTCTTAAAGTTGCCAAGGTTGTTGGAGACCTCTGACTCTAAACTCTTAAGTCACTCTAGATTTCTTGTTGTTTTTTTTCTGGAAAGAGGCAGAAGATTCTTCTGAGTCTTCCACAAACCCTTCTCACCTATGGCCTCTTCTGTAGAACAGAGTGTGAAGGACCAAACCAAGATCCAACCTACTCCCACCCAGCTGCAGTTGAAAGGGTTTGTTCCGAGATACACCCACTGCGAGACATCGTGCTGTTTGAGATAAACAGGATAATCCACGAACAGAAGCCGAAAAGGGTGTCAAGTAAATGTGAACTCACGCTGAGGATGAGATCCAGGCTTCTCTAGCCGCCGGCTTTGATGACGGTGATGGACCATGACGTTTGGCAAACTTTAGTCCGCCACTGGTTCCGGTATCTTGCCATTGCTTCCTTGTTCCAGGTGACGATTCAGTCCACCTGATTAATCAAAGAGCCCGTGGAGCCTTTCTCATATACTGTCAGCCCTTGGGGGTCACTTTCCTAAGTTCCCCCTAGTGTTGGGGTTGAGCATGGAGATGTGGCTGGATAAAGAGGACCTCTATTTTCAAGGCGTTGTACAAATCCCTCGGCAAAATGGCACCAGATGAAGCTGATGGGGCGTCCAGTTCCCATTCTGTCACCTGGTCCTTATACCGCAGAACTGGGGGCTTTCATCTTCCAACCGACAATCTTGAATACTCTTACCAGCGATCTTGCCTGCATTAGCATTCTTGGGAAATGACTAACTCGTGAGGATGGGTGAGAATGAGGGGAATATTCATTTTTAGAGCCCTGGAAGGGTTTCCACGAAGCTCAATCCAGCTCTGGCTTCACAGCAATCTAGAACGATTGTACACCTCTGTTGGAGGTCCCGATTAGTGCTGGCCTTCTGGTTTCTCAGCAGAGAGGCTGACAGATTCAATTGGCTATGTTATCAGCCCAGATCTTCTCTTCTTGAAAGGTGTAAGAGCCCTCCTTTCTTTTTTTTCCCCTTCAACAGATGGACTGTCACACCCGAGGCAGTGAAATACAAGAACACCAGTATTGCCTCTTTTTTTTTTTAAAAAAAAGAAAAAAGCAGAAGGGAACAGTGTACGTATAAATTATTCATTCAGAATACAGGAAAAGAGGATGCACCCAGTGAAGACTGAACTCTTGGTCTTAGCCTAAGGACTGCTCTGTCGTTGGAGTCATTCCTCAGCCTGCAAGTAGGGGCATCACAGGACTGAATGCTCCTTTCAGCGCTTAAAGAACAAGCTTGTCATGGAGAAGGCTTGGCTGTAGTTTTGCCTTTCCCCCTTAATTTGGCTTCTCCACAAGGCTCCAACAGGCCCAGCAGCGATCCTGTGGCTGCTGCGGCTGCGCCATACAGGGACGGAGGAAAGCGGGGGAAGCTGATTTCAGCCGCGCTGTAATGGCATCTGGGAAAGACTTTGGAAGATGGCTGTGTGCGTGAAGAGAGGCTGTCTAGGAAATGGTCAGATATTTTTTTTTTAAAAAGGGGTGGGCACAGTCTGTAACTGTGTAATGGGCAAAGGAAGAGAAAGGGACCTTTCCTTGGTTTTCAGACTGTAAAAGGGACGGCGGGAGATTTGTACTTTCAGACTTGCAAGATTCTATTCAAGTAGCCTTAGAATAGAAGTAGAGTTACCTCCTCTGGTCAGTTTTCCTGCCTGGTCGGCCTGGGAAGGGAGACACATGCTGGACCTATCAAACAGGTATCTTGAGCTTTGGCTGGAGATGATGGGGGGGTGGAAGTCCAATTCAACAGGAGGGACCAGATGGATGGCATTGCCCCTTTGAGCAGGAATAGGAGAGGAAGAAGAACAGAGGGGGAGGAAAAAAAAAACACCTCCCAGCACATTAGATCAAAGAAGGGATGGATATTCGAGGAGCTACTCCAAAAACATCTTTTCTTTTTTTTTTGTCTTGAAGAAGATGACTCCTGGGACACACTGGTCTTCTTGGTGGCTAAAGCTCTGAGGTGTTGATTTTCCTTTAGGCTTCCCTGTGAGAGGAAAAGGAAGAAATAAATCCCCCGAACCCTCTACCACTTCTCTTAAAAGGGCTGAATAACTCTTGTATTCCATCTGCCAGTTTAATTTCTACAAGTGTGAGATCGCCCGCTGGTTACTCCTTGGCCCAGACTACAAACTCCAGTGTGTCCCATTCATTTTCTTTATATAGTGGGCATAACTGCTCCCCTTTCTTGCTAAACTTCATTCATCTGTTCACCTATCCAGCTGCTAATGCAGAAGAGAGAGAAGGAAAAGGCATTTAAGTTCTACTACGGTATCTCTCCCCTCCCCTCGTCCCATGTTCTTTCTCCCCAGCTCCAGCATGCAGAATATAGATTACTATGAAGCCATTGTCAGAAGCCCTGGGAGAGCATGCAATTTCCCCAAGACAACTAACAATTATGTGAAAGCCAAGCACCTGGAAAAATTACATTTCCCCAAAGTCCTGGTGCTAGAATGTAATTTTCTGGAAGGAGAAAGAAAGGGAGAGGAAGAAAATGGGATGACACAGAAAAAGCAACGCAATGCCACAAGCTCTGGGCCAGGGGCTTTAAAATTATTCTGGGAGAACTAAATACAAATCGTCCTTGATTTACGACCACCATCGAGCCCAAGATTTCTGTGGTTAAATGAGACATCTATTAAGTGAATTTTGCCCTGTTTTACGAACTTTCTTGCCACAGTTGTTAAATGAAACACTGCAGTTGATAAGTTAGTAACCCGGTTGGTTAAGTGAATCTGGCTTCCCCATTGACTTTGCTTGTCAGAAGGTCGCCAAAGGGGGGATCACATGATCTTGGGACCCAGTGATGGTCATAAACATGAACCAGTTGCCAAGCGTCTTGAACTTTGATCAGATGATCATGGGGATGCTGTAAAGGTCGTAACGTAAGTCACATTTTCCAGTGCCATTGTAACTTTGAACGGTCACTAAATGAACTGTTGTAAGTTGAGGATTACCTGCATTTCAGATAAGGGATGCCCTCTCTGTGCAGATGTAGAGGTCTTGGGAAACAAAATTGCTACCCCCACTAAGCATCCTGGGGGAGGATCTTGCAGTATTTTAGTGAGTGAGACATCTCACCTTTTATTTCTCTTTTTCCCTGGAGCAGCAAAAAGGGATACAGACAACGGTGAAAAAAAGGAGAAGAAAGGAGAAAAATGAGCACGATAGATGTAAACACGTGAAGTCTGTAAACACGTGAAGCACGATAGATGTAAACACGTGAAGTCTGTAAAATCGTACCCTTGTACGTGTGTCCATGAGCTGGAAAATTTGGAGTATTTTTTACCTCTCTTTCCACAATACACCATTCCTGTAATCTGGACAAATCTCTTGCAGCCACCTCTATGTATCACTGTGTATTGTGAAAAAAAGTCAGACATATCAAACATCTCTCCTTGAGCTGTAAAAGCAACAGGAGCTTTATGAATAGTGAGGAGAATGTAGCAGAACCTTCTCCAAATTGTTGGCTTTGAAATTGTATCGGGTGATAGCTCTGCCTCAGCCGTTGGACAATGAGAAATATACTTCAACACATATGGAGGGCATCAGGTTTAGGGAATGTAGTGCATACTTTATTTGCTTTCCATTTCTTCACAAAACCTATTATGTCCCTTAAGAAACAACTAGATCGTTGATCCTGAAGAACTGAAGAAGGCAAAAGTTAGGGAGCATCTACACAGAATAGAGAGATGATGGTTTCAAATGTCTCCCTTTTCTTCTTGCCATACCCATTTTCTGTGGCAGAAATTAGATCTTTCAAACTATAAAGCGGGCTTGTGCTTCTTAAGCATATAATAACCCAAACATTTCCCCAGGTGCCTGAATTGCAGGCCTCTTGCAATAAACTGCATTTGTTTTGTTTCATTGATCACTGGATCTCTGCCATCAGATCCATCTCAGACAGGATGTTTCTCGCTGGAGAAAGTAATCTTTCAAGCCCAGATGTTTTAAAAAGATTTTGCCACAGACATGCTTCCTATTGCTGGCACCCATCAGAAAGGTAAAAGCTGCATATTGAAAGCAAATTGAAGTGCAAACAAGGCCACCTCATTCACTGTTGGATCAGATGTTGGGACTGTAATGTGGGAATCTAACCCAACACATCAAATGTGAGAAAGCTGGTTGAGTGCCTTTTTATTAGTCATTTTCCCTTTTCTGTCATTAGGAATTCCAAAAACTACATTAAAAAAGGTTTTGTGCAAAAACACTCCACCCCTTCCCCACACTCCATTACCCAGAATTCTCTGGGGGAAAAAGCCATGACAGCTGCAGGAACATCAAAACAATATATGTTTTCAGAGTCTGCAGGGCCATAGAGACTTAATATATATGCGTGTTATGTATGTGTTATGATCAAACGGGAGAATATTTCACTGTATTCTTGACTGTTGGGGATTAAAACCCCTTCTGGTCTCCAAATAATCATGTTAGGCATTCTTTGGGCAACAAATAATCTGTTGGATTGGTGAAGTGACCTGATGTATAATCCACTTTGACATGTATGCACAAATAACTTCTGGAATTATGCTACATACTTCTTCTGAAGTTATCTCTCTTTATTTTCTTTTCATTGGCTTTCTTCCTCAGTGCTTATTGTCTTCATCCACCCTTTTATTTAGGTGACTTTTTCTCTGTCCTCCTTGCCAATCAGCTCCCTGTTCTATTCTCTCCTCATGCCTAAATTCTCCTAGTTTGAATATGCTCTTGAATAAAGCTATACTTCCAACCAAAATGGAGGATCCTCTTCCCTAACAGAATCAGAATACCCTAGCTACTAAACTAGTCCATCAGTCAATCAATCAGTGTCAGAAGCTTCTATATCTGGAATTCGGAATAATATAGACGATGGAAAGTTTAGCTAATAAAAGGCAATAAGCTCTGCAAATTGCCTGACCCAATCCATAGAATTCTTTATCACATAATATTTTACACCCATCTCAGTCTTGAACTGAAAATAAGTAAAATCCCTAGAATTTCAGTACGATGCCTAGAATGTTCAGTTGAGATTTTTTTTCCCTTGCGTGTTTTGAATAGCATTCTAGATAGGTCACTTATTACACTAATTTGGTCTACTTTGTCATTTTGCTCTTCACTGAAGAATATGATTTTTAGATTCTGTTACAATATATAACCTATTTTTTACCTGTAACATTTATTGATGTTATGATAAATTCCAAACACTAGGGATACAGAAGAATATATGCATCCTTGATATGAGTTATGTAAAGTCATGATACAATTTCAAGTCTACAGTAGGTGTAAGAAATATAAACAACCCTCAGTCATGTGGGTACTGTACAACTCTTGAATTTCACCTCTAGCAATGAGGCAATTGGAACTTAAGCTGTTAAAGATGTTTTCAGGAGCCAAGCATACAAAAGAACCAATATTTTGGTTGTATGAACCTCATTTGAAGACCTGCCTGGACATTCGGATTTGTTATTCCAAAAGTTCTGTAAATGATTAATATACATTTCATAAATTTCCCTAAATTACTGATTTAGGAGCTTCAAGTGATTTTTCCAAAGCTTCTGGTAGGCACAGAAGATACTGGAGCATCAAGACTAACAATTTTCCTTAGAGAGAGTATTCGGAATGACACCAGAAGAAAAAAATCAACTATGAATATGCAACAATATTAAAATGTACCATAGTATACGTACCCCATAGAAATTTAACTAAATTTAAACAGAATGGTTCTCATATCTAAAACACATAATCTCCTAAAGCTTGGTTTTTAAGATAGCCTGAATGCTTACAAATATTGCAAATCAGCAAATATATAAAAAGAGGAGGCAGAAATTAATGATTTTTAAAATTATTTTTTTATTTAATAGAATGATTTCATAATAATTATGTAACACTTTGATGTGAGTTGCAGACGTTCTTTTTAAAAAATCTTATATTCAACTTCGGATTAAAAGTGAAATAATCTCATATCTGTGATACTGACATCCTAAATGCTAATCGGTACTGATACTTTTTCATTTTCAGTAGTTTAAGCTTTTTACATAGTAGAATATTGATACTTTTAATCACATTATATAAACATTACTCCATTGAACTACAATTGTACAATGTATCAAGTTGTGTAATATTACAATAAAAAAAAATAATCAACCTGTCTCTGGGACTTTTCCCCACCTGCACAAAACCAGAGCAAACAAGCTGCTAAATTCTGGGCGAAGAATGGAGTTGAGGCCAGAGTGATTTCTGACAGCTCTTTATTCAATACTGCCTGTGAGGCAACTGAACTGCCTGGCTGACAGAGCTCCTTTTATAGGAAACTGATCAGCCAAACAACCAATCAAGAGAGAGTATTTTCCTGCTCCAACAGAGGACCAGAGTGAGAACTTCAACTTACAACTATGTACACTATATACAATACATAACAGTATAAGTGTGCATGTCAAAGATATACACAGTTCTGGCCTTCCAAATGGCAAACCATTTAGAAATCTGCCATCATAATCTTCCCTGAGTCATGTCATAATAGAGTATGAAGGAGCCATTCAGAGTATGATAGTCATAAATGTCACCTCTGAATGGTACTCCAATGGTACACAAACTTTATTAGATTTGTTAAAACAACCCTCCAATGTGTTTTCTTGAACCTAACTTGGGAGGAAATGATCTCCTAATGAAAGCACTGAAAAATATCAGTTGATATTAGTCATGTCCTGGAAGCTCAATATTTTGAAAACTTATCCTGTTCTAAAAAATGTGGGTGTATGCTGTTTAATATAAACTCTATTTAATCTTTTCCCTCCCCTGCTTTAATAAATCAGAACATCCAAAACCCCAAACTGAGAAAAAGAGAGCTTGTATTTCTAGTTGTAAAAGTCAAATCTCAACCCATGCTTTATTTTTTTAAAAATGCATTAATGCCGTGTCAGAGAATTTACTGTGACTGAAAAACAAATTTAGAGTCCAGACCATGTAATGTTATTATGTCTTAAGACTTGCATGCTGTGAATGTTTTTTGGGGATTAACATTTCAAAATGAAGATTCCAATCTGTCATACATCTTAACAAAATCCATAAGGTGATATTCCATAACTGGTTGCCTTTAAGATCTGCAGATTAAATTCCCATTGTGTCTTAGCAGCTCACGCAGTATTTATTTATTTATTTATTTGTTTGTTTGTTTGTTTGTTTGTTTGTTTGTTTGTTTTGTTTGTTTTGTTTGTTTTTTGTTTATAATAAAAGATGAATGGAAGGAAGGAAATTAAGATGGAAAATAATGACTACTGGCTTTCTCTTCAACAGATAATTCAACAGATAGTTACTATGCATTTCACTTCAGCCGTCATTTAATCTACATCTTTTTACTTTTTTTAACCTAGAAATCATTATATCATTTTCCTTTTTTTAGCATAAAGTCCATTTTCCCCCTGACCAAACAGATCAACTATTCCATTTCTATGAATTCTGACTTTTTCATAATCCACTCCTCCACTTAATGTTAGTCTTGCAAGGGGAGGGGCAGGATTCAACAAAAAGGAGAGGGAGAATTTGAGAGTAATTTAAGTCAAGTTCTTTAGCTCTTCCCCAATAACTTCTCCAAGCACGGGACAATCCTTATATAAATAATTTTTGGTTGTTTTGGTTTTAAACAAGAGTTATACATTTCAAAGTGTTTGCACACTAAAGTATCCTTGGATATGAACTGGACTTGTTTAAACCTCAAGGTTGTTTATGCATTCAAGGAATGAATAAAAAATGATGTACTGCAAGAATCAACAACTCCTAGCGAGAGACAACTGGCCTATCTTTCAAGCACATAAGTGATTATGAAATTAACAGAAGATTCATTATTGCCATTGGTGGGACAAAAAAACCTCCTACCATTCCAGACAAAAGCAATGACTTAAAATGGTCTAAAATACATAATAAGCGTACCTCTATAATTGTTTGTTAAACTGGCCTCTGCCATTTGATAGTAAGAAAAAGCTATAAGAACTATTCAGGTAACAGACTTGCCCCTGTGTTCATGAGCACAGAAGATACCTTGAAAACCTTTTGAGGGATGTGCCTATGATATACATTAGGGCTGCAAAAATCCAGATGTTCATGAGACAGTAACAAAGAGAGACAGAAAACTCTATAGCATTACTCCCATATGCAGGTCATCCAAATTTCTGCAGCCTAGATTTGATAACTCTAGCATACATATTTGCCATTTTATATGGAAGTATACATCATCCATAGATACTTATAGATACTTCCAAACACATGCCTCTGTTTAGTATACAAAACAGAATTTCCAAACGAATGTTTAAAAGATCGTACAAATTGTTAGCATTTATAGACAAGCGTAGAAAAGATCAGGTGGCTGTGGACGATGATGCCTTATTCAGGGGAATTTCCTCCTTTAATTCTGAAAGGGGCTGCACTCCCCCAGATTGAACTGGTATGTTATTTAAGGGTTTTCTTGAATTTTTGGCTGCTGCTGGAGGGAAGAGTTTTGCATAGATCCACCTTAAGCACCCAGATAAAGAAGTCCTGTCCACAATCACTCATTTCCATTTGAACCACTGTAATGCTTTTTTCGAGTCTGCTCTTGAAAACTGTTCAGAAGCTGCAAATGATCCAGACATCATGGCCTAAATAGTTATGGGTGCACCTTGATGAGCCCATGTAACATTCTACTTCGTGAGCTGCACTACCTCCTATAGATTTCTGGATGAAATTCAAGTTGCTAGTTATCACCTCTATCACTCTTCATAGCATAGGGCCAGATTATTTCCGGAACTTCCAATTTCCAATTGTCTTTGTTTATTTCATCCAGCAGGATGGGCAACTTTAGGCCTCCTCTACAAAATAATGTCATTTGGCAGGACCCAGGAGGCATGCCTTCACAGTTGGAGTGCAGCCCTATGGAAAGAGCCTAGGTGGCGCAGTGGCTAGAGTGTTGAACTGCAGGCCATTTCTGCTGATTC
>JANHFL010000798.1:180624-197621 GCA_032468155.1 Oxyrhabdium leporinum
AGCTCCTTTTATAGGAAACTGATCAGCCAAACAACCAATCAGGAGAGAGTATTTTCCTGCTCCAACAGAGGACCAGAATGAGAACTTCAACTGACAACTATATACACTATATACAATACATAGCACAAGCTAGTAATCCCCCCCCCTTTCTCTTGCATTCCCATGATGCTGTCTTATTCTTGGGGACGTGTTGAATTCTCCTGAGCTATTCCAGTATTATATATTTTTTCACCTTAAACAGCTAACCGTCTATGCCAGTTTTAAGGTGGGTATTGTTTTATATATATATATATATATATTGGCTTTAATATTTTATTAGTTTATCAAAATATGAAATAGAGAAGTACAAAGAAAAAATGAAAATAAGGGGAAAATAAGGGAAGAAAAGAGAAGAGAGGGAAGTATAGGGGGAAAGGGGGGAAAAAGAAAGAAAAGCATTGACTTCTGACTCCTTTTGGTGTGGTAGAATAAGGTAGCAACAGAAAACCTCACCTTTTTACTTTTATATGATAATATATGCTAGCCATTTCTATAACAATGAACCTATCTAATCAGCAAAACACAAAATCAAAGCTTCATCCCCCCCCTCCCCCCAAGCAGTATTGTTTGAAGAACTTGACTGATTGTTCTGTCCATGGCACTGTGAGATGACACAAAGGAGTGAGAATAACCAAGTGGACTTCGTCATTTTAGCTTGATATTGACATGCCCACTTTTTCCAGGGCCAACCTTCATTGGGCAGTGGGAAAGTCTGGTTCTGTCCAACTGGATCTTCCCCTTTTGCATAACACCTTTTTTGAGCTTGGGAATCAGCTAATATCCAGAACTGGAGATCTAATAGATGAAACTGTCATCCCTGGAGCCATTATCCCCTGGCACCTTCAGGGCTGCCATAGTGGAGCTGAGTCAAGCTGTGGGAACGGGAGGGCGGAGGAGGAGATAGTTGGGGGATTGTAGCTGTAATAAAATTATTTCTTCTGAGAACCAAGAACTTTCCCACCAGGTGCAAGGAGGTGGGATCTGAGGCCAAGTGACCTTTGGACTGTCACCTGATCGGACCATGTGACGGACTACGTGGGCAGGGAAAAGAAAACTTTACTTTTAACTAAGGGGAAACCCAAGGGGGGTTTAGAGTCAGGTTTCCCCAGATGTGCCAATATGACATGCCTAATAAATCTATACTTTGAGAAACGTGCCTACCTTGGAGTTTCGATTCCATTGGGTGTGTTACTTGGAACCTGACAGAAACCCAGCCTAGACTGAGGGAAGTGAAGGAGAACCATGGTTCTTTCTAGCAGGGCTAAAAGCTCAGCCACACTGGGATACCAGTGGGGTGAAACATGGTGGAATCTGTCCACAAGGCTTCTGTTTGGGGTGGGATTTGGTGAAGTGTCCACATATAGGTTGGCAATAAATTCTTGGATGTTCTCCTGCAGAGATTGGATTTGAGTTGCTCTTGCTAGGCTGATTGTGGTGGCTCTCTTTTTTAAAAAATTTGGTCATATGCTAGCAAGCTAAAGACACGTTGGGCCTATGGGTTGTTCGCCCTCTCCCAGCGAAGTAGTAATGATGTAGTAATAATAAACTACAAGCCTTTGTGGCCTCTGAGAGCAGTGAACTTCAAACTGTTGTTTCAGATAGTCCAATTAAGGGTCTAAAGACCAGCTGAATTTTTACACCACTTTAATATTGATTGGGAGCCAACCTCCAACTTGGGGAGGTGATAGCAAATAGAGAAAAATAATACATGGAAGTTTTTCTTCTTTGTTTAATTAGGCATGGCTTCATCTATTCGCCTTTCCCCACTGTTGTCCACCCACCCTTGAGTCAGCAGAAACTACACCAGTAAGGACTTTGCTGCTCTCCTTCCCACTCCCAGCCTCTCTAGCTCACTGCCAAATAGGGCTGTTCTGATTTGCCATACGCAGCATGTGGTAAGCGATGTGATTGGTTGAGTGGTTGGTCGATGTGATTGACAGCTTTCTAGTTTCCTTCTTCTGCATATTATTGGTTGGCAGGAAAACCAAATTTCAGTTGCAGCACTGCTGGAAGAATGAGTTACAGGTCTCTATCCCTCTTCCTGTGCTGTTGAAGATCAAATTCAGAAGTGTCATTGTAATACCAATCCCTGCTCATCTGACTTTGTGTCCAATGTAATGACGGAAGCAGAATGGAATATTGCGATGTTTCTCAACCTTGGCAACTTTAAGGCATATGAACTTTAATTCCTAGAATTCCCCAGTCACCCAAGCTGGCTGAGAATTCTGGGAATTGAAGTCCACATATCTTAAAGTTGGCAAGATTGAAAAACATTGGAACATTGTATATTGCTTGAGGCTCTTCTCTGATGTTGGCTTAAAGGGGAAACAATTGTTTAATACTAGGTTAACTAAGAATCACTTAACCCTATTCTAGCTGGGAAGAAGGCAGGAAAAAAAGCATTATTATTGTTAGGTGCAAGTGGAAAAAACCCCCAAATCTTGCTTTCTACTGCAAAGTTCATGGTGATTTACATTGCCAAGAGTAAAATCTCAATTCTTGGGAAGTTTATTCAGCTGACTTCAGATTCAATGGACAGAATTTTACTTTTGACTTCATTTCCAAAGAATAAAGTCAGTTGTTCCTGAGGTAGTTCAAACAATTCGGAAAATCAGTGTAATGTTTCATTTGTATAATAAAGTAACTGATATTTTTACATAATCTGGATCAGTGCTCCTCAGTCCAAGCTACCACACAGGTTGTGGGGAAAAACAGGCAGTGAGAGTACTATGTATCTTGTCTTTAGTTCCTGTACTAAAGGTGGAATATAAATGTAATAGCTGAGAAAGCAACACATAAATATGTATCATTTGCATAATGAAATATATTTTAATGCCATTTCATAAATTCGCATTACTTCTATAATGACATAATTGACATTTTACATTGTGTCAATTTATATCATTTGTGTGCCACAAAGGAGGTAACTAAATGCAAAAGATGTGCTAATTATATCATTATGCAAATGACATCAATTATATAATGTCAGATTTAACAGATATTTGACTTTAACGGACTTCTCTTTCCTCTAAATGTTCATTAAATCGTGGTTTTAGAGTACTTTCCAGAAGGTTTGATAATTAACAGCCCTATGAGATAGATTACATTAAGAAATGGAAAATTTGCTCATCTAGAGCTCTCTTAGATGGTAAATATTGAAGCCTGATAGCTCAGCACTGAATTTAATACCTTAATGAAGCCCATCCAAATCTGTGTCCTCCAAATGTGGATGATGGGTATTCTGGTCCAATATATTTGGAAAAACAACAGTTTGTAAGTACCTCACAAACGTGTCCCTCAACCTCTTCCCTGGAATATCAACCCTTCTGCTTCAGAGATATCACACTAATTTGTAATCAGATCTCAGTGAGTCATAGGTGCTGGTTGACTGTCTTTGATAGGATGATGGCTGCCTAATAATCTGGAATGAATGGATCTCCAGTTCATCTCCAACATAGGGCAGTCTACACACAGGTTGTATAGTCTGAGAACAGTTATCTGGAGTATTTGTGTTTATATGTGTGGTGGGGAGGTGGGGTGGTGGTGGTAAGAGCAAAAACTGAGAGCAAGAAAATAACACTTTTTTTAAAAAAAAAAAGTTAATTCAAATACGAAATGAGAGCCAAGAATTTTTACCAAAGTTGCTGAAAACAGTAGTCCTTTCAAGAGTTTCCTTCCCATTCCACCCCTTTTTGTCTTTCCTTTACAACCCATAATTGTGTGTATAGAAATGTTCTTATGTCAGCACCATAATTTAATGAAGTTAATGGCAAGCCACAAAAGCTTAAATCATAATACAACCAAATCATTTTTTTCTGCAACAGACTAACATGGCTAACTTCCTCTGAAAACATACTACTTTATCAGATCACCTCCATTGCCTCCAGGTAGTGTGCCTTTAACAGTACAAATCTATGTGTTAATTAAGATCTAAATTTCACTTTGTTCAATGGAGGCTTCTGTATATAGGCAATGTATTTAGGAATGCAGTGTAAGACAAAATCTATAGATGATTCTCAAAATATGTTCAACATTAGGGAAAAAAGAGATTGGAAGTACCAGATGATGATGACGCAAGAAACTCAAAAAAAAAATTTAGAACTCTAATTCAAGGATCTGGTGCGAAACTGCTCAAGGGTATCTTGATTCAGCAAGGCATTTCATTCTGTTTAATCCAGGGGTGTCAAACTTGTGGCCCGCGGGCCAGATGGGTCACATGCTGGCCACGCCTACCCCCAGTTTAGCGAAGGGGAAAAAAGTTGTGATACGTCACGTGACGGGTTTGACACCCCTGGAATCGAATGCTTAAGGGGTTATAAAGCATGTCCTAACCAGAGGTGGATTTAAAACAGATATGGAGGTAACTTCCAATCCCAGTTGCAATCCTGAAAGAGCTTTGTCGATGTCAGTCCACTTGACTTTTCTAATATGGTTATCTATAGATAAAAATGAGAACGTTTGGTTAAAAAAAATCTGTATCACAAACAAGTCCTAAATGTAACATGTCTTTGACATCTTGACTACAGTAAGAATAAGACTTGGCTGAGATAAAACATCTCCCACTTTTGTCAGCAGTGAAAAATCTAGAGGCATACGCTAAGACCAGCACATATATGTTTTATTTAAAAATGCAAACTGAGCAAAGCAGGTTGTAGAAAAGTCTTCTACATGTGCCCAAACTAACTAAGGTGTTTCAGATGGCTAAAGAAATGGCTGATTCCTACCATTATGGCCATTTCAGGCAGGTGATTTTTGATGCTTAGTAAATCCTTAGCCGGTGTATTAAAATTAATATATTGAATACTTTGTGATGTTGGCATTTGAAGATGCCAGAAATACTTGCCCAGACATGGTATAGTTGCATGGCAAAACCCATAAAGTAGAAAGGTGGATCTACTTTTTTCCCAGAACACCTTTGGATCATCACACCTTACTCCCTGCCTCCTTACAGTATTTCTTGTAGTAACTTGGCAGTTCCTGCTGCTACCCCTGTCTTCTGGGGTTGGTTCACTTACATCCTCCTCCTAACTCTGATGTGTGGGAGACATACAACTCTTACATTCTGTTGCCTGTGTAAAAGGGTAAAAATGAGATAATTGACATAGCATCATTTCTTGTCTATATAGCATTGAGGACTATCATTAAAGAAACCTATCTGCATGGAGTAAACAAAATCAAACTTTTTTTTAAATGTAGAAAAAAATCATTTTAGCCTTAAATGGGTACTATGCACCTTTAGGGGGTTGTGGATGTGATTTTTTGCTCCGCTTCAGACTGGCATTATTTTTGGGTAGCTCTATAAGGGAGTAGGTAGGAAGTCCCCAAAATTTCTTTGGGACCTTTTAGAAGAGTTGAATTCTAATTGCACATTTCTCTTCCCCTCCCCCCACTCAAATATTAATTAATTGAAAATTATTTATCATGCTTTAGTCTGGATACCTGCACTGAGTAGAATAATTTTATTTTTTTTATTTCTTAGCTTTATACCCCAACTTTTTTTGATGAACATGAGGTGACTTGCATAGGTATTCTCTTTATTTTACTCCATAACAATAATTCTGTGAATTGGGGTCAGCTAAAAGAGAAAGACCGAAAGTTTATACAATGAATTTTCTTGGCTGAGGATGGATTGAACTTGGGTTTCCCTACTCCTAGTCCAATACTTTAACCACTAAGAACTACTCTCCTTTGTACCATTGAGAGCGCAATGTTGCCATTTTCACAAAAAATTGCCTTTGTGATGATGGGAAATAAAAAAGCACTAATTTCCCTAATTTCTTTGTCATTCTTCAGTATGCAATGGTGGTGAATATTCTTTTGGTTTGTTTCCTACCATCTGAGTTTTCCTTTGCCTTTTTTCCCCCTGGATAAGTGAGCACTCTTCAAAATAAAATACAACGTTGCAGATATCTACCATTTTTTATTTTACAAGTGGGTCTATAAGATCTGCTTGAGGCCTAAATATATTCCTGTATAAATAAAGATAATGCTTTTTTTTTAAAAAAAAAATCTTTCTTTAAAAGTCAGGTGGTAGAAAGAGCTCAGAGATGCCTCAGGAAACATCAGTACCCATGGGAACAGTGTTACCTGCCTCTGCACACTTCACTCTTCTATTTCCTTGGCTAGGGAATTCTGGGAGTTGAAGTCTACAGTCAAGGTTGAGAAACACTGTTAGACTACATCGTGTGCATGTGAGAGAGAACGTGTCACCCCATTCAAAGCATTCATTATGTTTGTAGAACTCAAAGATAGTCTGTTTCTGGAGAGGTCAAGGTAAGGCAAGGAAACTCTGAGGGGGCGCACAGTTCTACTTCTGCCCAAAGGATTTGTTCCCACATCTTTTCTGTGAAGAGAACACCTTTAATGTGAAGATACACCTAAATCATGAGGAGGTGCAACGGCTGGTGACAGTCTCTCTCTCTTATTATGAAAAAAGCAGTGGCTTACAAAAATGCTTTGATTCAAATTTCAGTTTTAAAATCACTACTTCTTCCTGCTGTAATAATTGTGTGCAAAACCAATGATACACCAATAACCTCAGGATGGCAATTCTCTCAGTGTACATGTTAGTTTTCTCAGCTTGCATCCTACATTGTAGGATTGTGTGTTATAAGGTTTTGTAGCCCAATAAAGTCTCTATAGTAACCTGCTTTTCCAAACTGATCTGAAAACCAATTGGTTATTAGCTCTTCATACACATTTACAGTATTTTGCAGTAGAAGGCCGGTAGCATGAAATGTGAACTGACAATAACATTTGGGAGCTTTAGTACGTAAAAATGTATTTCTGGACTTTGTTGTGATTGATTTATGGCCGGCATAAATAATAGTAAATTTTGTATCCCATATGCAAACAAACATATTGTTTATCCTCAGCACCAGCAGCTCTAGAGAACAATCAAGTACAAATACTAGCCATAATGCTGCAAGATATAAATGATATTTAAATATGTTGATGATCCAGTTTAATAATATGTTCCAAATGAGAGCCTTTAAGCAAGCTGTCCTCACTTTTTCATTTCTTTTTCCTGCATCCATGAGGGCTAGAAACAAGTAGTAAAATAAACCCAAGATTTTAAAAGAAGCAGTTTGGTCCCTAAAACTCAGTCTCATAATGACAACCCAGGATTATTACTCAGGTTTGCAGTGTGGCCCTGAGAGTCTTGTGAAAGTATCACTGATGCTGTCACTTCATATGAAACGTTTTCTGCTTGTATCTTACTGTTGTGCTATGTTGTGCACAAAAAAAGAAAAAAAGCCTCCATCCTTATTACCGTATTTTTTCGGAGTATAAGACACACTTTTCTCCCCCTAAAAGAGGGTAAAAATTTGGGTGCACCCTATACATCAAATGTAGCCCTGCCCACCCACTGGCCCACACCCTTCAGCCATTTTCGGCCTCCATGGGTCACGTTTTAGACCTGTTCCAGGGTTCAGGGATTGCCACAGACCATCGCCGCCTTCATGCCTCGCGTTTTTGGCCTCTGTGCTGGACGTTCTCAGTCTCCAAACACTCCATTTCAGCCCCCTTCAAGGCTGCGGGGATTGCCACAGCACATTCCTGCCGATCGCCGATTGCCGCCTCTGCGCAATGCATTTTTGGCCTCTGCGCATCGCATTTTTGGCCTCTGAGCATTGCGTTTTCAGACAGTTCCATGTGGCGGGGATCAGCAGCGATCCCTGCTGCCTACAACCGCCTGAAAATGTGACATTCAGAGGCCAAAAACAGGGCGTGCAGAGGCCAAAAATGCGATGCACGGAGGCGGCGATTGGCAGCCATGGTCTGTGGTGATCCCCGCAGCCTTGAAGGGGGCTGAAATGGAGCATTCAGAGGCTGAAAACACATGGCACAGAGGCCAAAAACATGAGGCACGAAGGCAGCAATAGTCTGTGGCAATCGCTGCAGCCTGGAACAGCTGATTGGGGGTATTCTGGGAGGCCGATCCACCCGCCAATCAGCTGCTCGTGCTGAATCAGGCTGCAATAAGGTGCTGAAGCTGACCAGGCTGTTTGCTGCAAGGACGCTAGCCAGATGAATACCGATGGATGCTGGTAGGCAGAGGCAGAATTATTTTTTTCTTGTTTTCCTCCCCAAAAACTGAGGTGCACCTTATACTTCAGAGCGTACTCCAAAAAATACATTATATAATATAATTTATATTGTAAGCAATTGAGTAATGACATACACTAATTACTTGGAAGAAGAATAAAGAATCTAAAATGATTTAAATTGGTTGAAATTAAAAGGGGGAAACATGTAGTTCTTGTTCTGCATTAACCGCAGCGACTAGCCCAGGCAGCCTCCAAGAATCCACTCTGACGCTGAAGGCACCAAACCTTCTGCTGCTTCCTTCTGTCTTCATTTGCACAGATTTATTAATGGCAATGTGACTCCTGTAAAAATGTCAGCCTTGATGAAAACACAAATACTGTGCTAGAGATTGTGAGGAAAGGAACAGCTTGGTCTAAATGGTTAAAATAGCTAGAAACCAAGAGACCGTGGGTGATATGAGCAGCAGGAGGGCATGTTTGTCTCGCTCGTGGGCTTCTCAGGGCCCTTTGGATGGTCACTTTGGGCTCAAAATGCTGGACTAGATCGAGCTGTGTTCTTAGAGTCATAACCTGTTCATTAAGGGTTGAACCCATTGATCTTTGCCTGAAGAACAAAGTGCCAACCCAAATGTTGTTTTATTGACTTACAGCGTGTTATTAATTTACCAAGTGCTTTGTCAGTTTCATAGTCCAAAGTTCTAGACAAACTGATAACTTACACAATAAAGGGAAGCCTGTTATAACAGACAAAGGGAGAGGCAAACACAAACAGTTTGGAATTGTGGGTATTTCACCTTCAATAGGAGTTCAAAACAGGCTGTACAACATGTGGTACTCCATTCCCATGCCTCCTCAAGGTACCTGGTACTCAAAGCATCAAGATTAATGTGGCATGCAGAAATATTACAAGCCTCTCAGTCCATTCTTGATGATACAAATAAAACAATAAGAACAAATAAGTAATCGTTTGGTTCCTTTTCAGAAACACACAGCTTTGGCCTGCTGATTTGAATAGCCAGCTCTCTCAGCTCTTGTCCATTATGCTGGATGGTGGTGTTAAGCCAAAAGCTCTTTTGAAACTTGTAAGAATGATTGAGCAATGCAGATACATGGGAATCACTCGCTGCATTCAAATACATATTTTCAAATATGCCGGTAGGTTCTTCATTTGTTTGCGCAACATCTTTTTTGAAAGTCAAATTTGGATAAGTAGACCAGCAGCTTATTTCCATGTAAGTACAGGCACACCACCTGCTGGTAAGTATGAAGCATGAAAGGGAAGACAGTCATTAGAGCTGGATTTCTCCTAGCCAGCATAGAAGTAAGCCATCTGCAACCCTGTCAGAGATGACCAAAGACAGGGGAACCTGCTTGCAATCCAGCCTGCCTCTTTTCCTATACTCCACTCTGTCACAGTCTGAGTTACCTTTTCTTAGTCCAGGACAAATTCTGCTGCAGATCTATATTAGGTGCTCTGTCATAGAGCTGTGTATAATCTGGTGACAATCCATCAGAATCGCAGACTTCAAATTCCTTAAAAACAGGACCGGGGGCCATGCAATTCACTAGATGATTGCCATTTTATTTTATTTTGCAAAATATAAAAATACAAATATCCACAGAAGGACTATGCTCAATTGCTTTCTTTTCTTTGTATATGAAATAGAATGATTGGTATTAACCTCCTCAATTGCCTTAGAATTAATACATCTGCCCGCCCACCCCCATTGGCTGGGCCAGGAGCGGGGGGTTAAGACCAACTGTGAGGTTGTATAACCTGCTTCCCGGGAGGAACATGAAGAAGAGGCCTTTACATGAACCACAAAAGGAGCAGTTACAGAGAATTTACTTTTGTCCTCCCCACCAGATGGAACCCTCTTGCTACTGACAGTTATTTCAGCCCAGAGGTGCCAATGGCTGGTTAAAGCAAAAGCAAAGGATGATTGCCTCATCCTGAACCAGATATATAAACAGTTGAATTAAAATGCTGCTTTGACAAACCGATATCCCTTCTCTCTTTGTCCCTTTTGTAGCTTGTCTTTTTCGGCGTGAGCTAGAAGGGCTATCTCTCATTTATAATTGAAGTGAAAGGGCCACTTCAAGTGTAATTGAAATGAAGTGTTGTCCAACATGCAGGGAAATCTATGGGAAGTAAATAGTCAGTTGAATGAGGCAGGCACCCTATGTGATGGATGATAGGGAGGTTAGTCTTACTGGAGGGCAGAGCAATAAGTGCAACATGGTTTAAATGGAGGAATATTGCTTTATACCAAGTATGAAAATAAGATAGAATCTCCATTCTAGTGTGTTTCTAAGGAGCCTCTTTAGTTGTTCTAATAATAAAGAGTTGTGGTGGCGCAGTGGTTAGGATGCAGTATTGCAGGCTAATTCTGCTAAATGCCAGCAGTTTGATCCTGACCGGCTCAAGGTTGACTCAGCCTTCCATCCTTCCAAGGTCAGTAAAATGAGCACCCAGATGGTTGGGGGGGCAATATGTTGACACTGTGAACCGTTTAGAGAGGGCTATCAAGCACCATAAAGTGGTAGATAAGTCTAAGTACTATTGCTATTGTTAGATATACCAGGGTTGACCAAGTGTTTTGAGGAGCATTAACAATGACCATTTTATCATTTTCTAAACTGAATGAGTCTCACTCAACTTCATAGCAAACTTGGATCACAACACCTAGTGTGATAATAAACTTCTCTGTCAATAAAACAGCATCTGCCATTAGGGGGAGCCAGATATTGAGAAGCATTCAGTGACTTGATAAAGTTCAGAAATATAGCAGCAATCTATCTAAAAATGGACAAAGAGGCCTTCTGCAGTATGATAATTAATTTCACATAACAAATCATATCCTGAAGTACGCTTTATGTCAAATCATAAGTTATGTGGAGATCTTGTTTATCTTGTCATCAAGGAGAATGGAATGGAATGGAAAGGGGAGAGAGGGGAGAGGAGAGGAGAGGACCTTCTTATCCCGAACAAGAAAACATCAACAATCTTGAGTCTATCCCCCTGGCATTATCATCCCATTCACTTTAGCCTTTCCTATTTCCAAAAATGTAAGCATAAAATGCAATGCAGCTGTTGCTTGCTCACAAGATATACACAGGCACAGCTACTGCTAAAAACAGCTGCTTTGAATCATCCTTTCCCTAAAAAATTTTTATGTGATCCCTGTCTCATCTTTCTGTCCATGCTTTATTGGCAACCCATGAAGAGGGTAGGAAAATTAAATGTTCCCATGGAAGATAATATCTGTAGCTCAGGCTCAAACTATAGAGTCCTTGGTGTTCTCTAAACTTGGTTGTTTTCTTGCAGATAGTTCATTACCCAACTAGTTAACATCATCAGTGCAAGTGATGCTGCCTGTTTGCTGCCTGTTTATATATATAGTAGATTGCCTTTTGGTAGGGGTGCAGTGTCCTCCTTGGTAGAAATGACCATCAATAACCACATGTCTATACTTAGCCATCAGCATCAGAGTCACGCAAGCCACGGTATTCCCTGTGACACACTATAGAAGTGAAAAATTGACTTTAAAGAAATGTAGGAAGGATAGGAAAAGTGGATGCTCTCAGCCCCACTCATGTGAGAAACAGGTGCTCATGCACACACACACACACACACACACACACCTGCCCCTCCCACATAACCATCCCCTCTTTTCCCCCTCCCCCCATCCAGGCCACCAATCCAAAAAAGTTGGAGAACTCTGCTGTAAACCATTTTTTTCTTTCTCCTTTGACGCTGGAAGCCCTGAATGCCGTTTTAAAACATGGAGTAAGAGCCGATACTATGAGTAGATAATTTGCTATGAAACTTTGCTTAACCACATAGAAAACATTAATGTTTGTGTTTCATGAAAATAATAGTGATTCGTGTAATCTGATGGATTTCAAATTCAACCCACGCAAGTAAATGTCTTCCTGTGTTAGATCCTAGTTTGGCTTCTTCTGTTGCAGAAAGTTTAAAAGAACTATCCAGACCATAAACTTTAGCGATATAAAGCTGCCAACAGCCAAGCAGTCACGTAAATCTATTAAAAAGTAGAAGATAATGGAAAATTTTCCACTGTAAAACCTGAAGGGCAGTTTGTTTTTCTCCTGGCAAACCTCTTGTCCTGACATGTTTTGGTCTCTTTCTTGTAATTGTCCTCCAACTCTCTTTGATGGCAATCAGATTAGATATCCAGAAGGAACTCTTTTCCAATTTACCACAATTAAATTAGTTCAGCATTTTAATTAAGTAAATCCTTTGGTGCTCAGCCCACCCACGTGAAACAATGCAGTACTGATCTTCTAGATTTGTATGGTTTTCAACATTTCAGTAGACAACATTTGTATAGTGGAAAAGAAGTGACTTTCAATTTCTGTTTCCAAAAAAGAAAAAAGGTTTTCAATGAAAGGTTCATGGGTGGGGTTCTTTCACATCTTGCAATGATAAAGTAAGCCCAAACACAAAGGAAATTTCCAAATAAGTTCTAAAGCAACCCTAAATTGGAATAGAAAAATAATATTTTTGACAGAGGGAAAACTTTTGGGAATGTGGGAGGCAGACTTTGATCTAGTATTATTTGAAATAACTAATGGCGGAGAAAAGAGCTACCTCAATTTTATGAGGGCAGGTAAAAAGTATTTTAAAACCCATGTTTTTTCCAGTTGTGGATGAAACTAGAATACTGAGATATATAGTTCTTGGAAGCCATAAATGGACAGAAGTAGATTTCCAATAAAAGCTCTTACTGGTTGATGGATAGTTGTATCCATTTCTTTGAATGGTTCCTTGTCCCTCTCAAAATAGAAAATGCATGTTAAATTAGCGTATTGGACATTTTTCTATTATTCCTAGGAGTGAGTTCTTGTAGCTTCTCAGCTGCAGTTACTGGCTTGCATTAAATGAATCACTGAACCTTTTTTTAATGATTTGTTTATTCCAGTATTGACTTTTATAGTGGACTTTCTTAAGCCAGGAAGTAGAAGTCAAACAACACATCAAAATTCTCAGGTCATAACTGAATTGTTTGACTATGAGGATCCAGTCCAAGTTCATGGTTCACACATGATGGTAAACAAATATGTAATCATAGAATTGAAAAAGTCACTGAGGGTGCTAATGTCAGTCTATCGAAAGTTAAGTTTTAAAGAAGCAGGAAGAGTACTGATTATTTGAAATTTGGGGTTGGAGAAAACACCTGAGAATGTTATGGGCTGGAAGCTAAAACACTCAAAGAACAGTTGCAGGAATTGGGTATGCCTAGTTTAATGAAAAGAAGGACTAGGAGTGGCATGATAGCAATGTTCCAATTTCTCAGGGGCTGCCACAAAGAAGAGGGGGTCAACGTATTCACCAAAGCATCTGAGGGCAGGATAAGAAGCAATGGATGGAAACTAATCATGAAAAGATCCAACCTAGAACTAAGGAGAAATTCCCTAATGGTGAGAACAATTAACCAGAGAAACAGCTTGCTTTCCAAAGTCATAGGTACTCCATCACTTGGGGGGGGGGGGTTTAAGAAGAGATTGGACAGCCATTTATCCAGGGAATGGTTAAAAACTATAGCATAGTGTCCTTTTGTTTTATATAATTCTTTTGAATTCTTCCCCACTATGATGGGTGAACATAGCTAGACCCTTTGAAATAACAGCACACATTTCTAGCAGATGCTCCTAAAACCAAATATGCCCAAATTAAAGATGTAACATATTTGTGAATACTGTTTAGTTTGGGATTCCAAAACTCTTTAACAATTTCCAACTAACCATTTTTAAAGACCAATGATATAGCTTCCTCACCCTGATGCAAAGATGTACCTCTTATCATATGCTATGGACACCGTTGCCTTGATCTTACTCTCAGTTTAAGGCAGCTTAGTGCAGTCTGAAGATGGATTAGGTGCTCCTGTGACTATTCTGACCAGAACTCCAGTTTTAGTAGTCATTTTCCCTGCACTTCCTGATTCATGGACACTCATTCACCCCATTCTTACTCTTGGTACCAGTTCCACTTGTGCTGTCTATGGATTTGGTGGTCCATGGGACTTTATGTATGCATTAAATGCATTAAAGCATTAAAGCCTTAAGGCATACATAAATAGCATTAAATGATAGCATTAAAAAGGGCTATCCTATACATTTATAATTTCTATTATTGTAAGCGAGACTAGAATCACCAATTCCAAGACCATCTGAAGTACAGATCAACTTATCATTTGTTCCTGTATATGCAAAACATTTCAAACTCCACATTTTCAATGGCACTTATCCAGTGGCTGCATCTCCACTGCACGCATTTGGACTATCATTGGTTGATAGTCAAAAGTTTAAAAAATAACCCTCTTAACGCTCTGCCACTTAGTATTTCACAGGCTTTCTGGCTGACAAATGGATAACCAGAAAATTCACATGGATTCATCTGGAAGCACCCAACAACTTAATATACATCTATATATCCTATGAATCCAAAGAACACTTATGCAATGGCTACCTCTGGACAGCACAAATTGTCAGCGTTCCAATGAAACCCCCCTTGTCCATTCAGCACTTGGAAACAAAGTTCATCCAAGTAAGAATTTATTGAAGAAGTCATATTGGCACATCTGGGAAAAACCTAAATCTGAAGTTCCAGTTTTTTCCCTCCCGGAGAGAAAATCAAAGATCCACCCTCATGCCGCCATCAATGATCACATGGCCCAATCCAAGCCCATCCCAAATGAAGTTCTTCCTTCTGCCACTGCTCCTCCAGGTGCAGGTTGACCTGTCCTTGATTCTCTGGGGAAGAATGTTGTTGTGTCTAATCTCCCCAACTCAATGTGAATATCCCCCCTCCCATTTTCCCAGGTAATAAACATGGCAGCCGCCGAGGCCTTCTACAAATATGGCTCTCAAGGCTGACATAAATCTGGACAATTACTAGTTGCAGTTATGAGATGAACTCTTTTAGTGGATAAATCACCAGGTCTTTCAAAAAAGGGGGGATGGGGGAAAATGCAGGTCTATACAAGCATTATTCTGGCAGACATTTTGTTTAGTGATTGGTAATGGCTTTTCCCTTAGTTTGTGGTTTTTGAATTTCATCCAGAGGAAACCACCAATCCCTATGAACAACAGCAGAACACAGTCCTATTATATGCAGTAAGAGCACTCTGTCTGACCAGCCAGATTTAGTTTTTAAAACTTGGCAACTTTAAGATGTATGGACTTCAACTCCCAGAAGGCTGACTGGAAAAATTCTGAAAAACACTGTTCTAATTCAGCTAAAACAGGTTGGGCATGGTTTTGTTTTGTTTTAAAACTCATAGTCTCTTGTAGAAAAGAGGGCTACGTGCTGCAAGGCTAAAGCAAAGCAGAGTTAAATCAGACCTAACGATGCTGACTGAGGAATTCTGGGAGTTGAAATCCACACACATCTTAAAGTTGCCAGGTTTGAAAAACACTGATTTAGGGTGACTGGAGCTTCCCCCAATTCTGGGACACGAAGAAAGCATAGCAAAAGTGGTAGATGGAAACTGCAAAAGTGGTAGATTGAAATTGAAGAAGTGATAGATGGAAATTGCAAAAGCAAAGATGGAAATTGCAAAAGCAAAGAATCTTCTACAGTATACTGTTTTCTGATTGCTTCTGAAATTCTTCGGTGTAATATAGTGTAAAGATGCCTCAAGCCTTCTTAAGTCATTCTGACCTTTTCTTTTGTTCCTGACATATTAGCATTATGTATTAATATAAACAGCATCTGTGTATTATAATAATGTCATATTTCACATTGCTTTTAGCCAACCTTGTATTAAGATTTTTAGTCCTAAGAGTCATCAACGTATCATTGATGAGTGAGACAGACATGTCTCCAGGTTAAACAAAGAAGTTGCAACTTAGGCAGAACAACCTATAAAGGCTCAAGCATTTTGGGGGAAGTTGGAGGTTTTGGAAGGATCACTCCTTATATCAGGGGTGTCAAACTCAAGGCCCGCAGGTCAAATCTGGCATGCTTAGATCTGGCCCCCAGGGCCACCCTGGAAACAGTGAAGGACCGACCCGCACTGACTCTACCAGCAAAAATGGAGCTTGGGAGGGCCACAGAGCTCCATTTTCACTGGCAGAGGGTTGCAGGAGGCTGTCACATCCGGAAACGGAGCTCGGGAATCTGTTTTCACTGGCAGAGCACTTGGGCCACCACAGGCGCCCCCAACAGGAGTGATGTCGAGCTGGCCACGCCCACCCCAGGCCCTGAGGTCAAACACAACCCTGATGCAGTCCTCAATGAAATCGAGTTTAACATCCCTGCCTTATATGGATAAAAGGGGCTGTTAAGTGTTTGACATATTTAAAAAGCATAACTGTGTTCTAGTGATTGGCTAAAGCAGTGTTTTGTCAACCTTGGCAAATTGAATATGGGCGGATGCTGCTGGCTAGGGAATTCTGCAAATTTGAAGTTCGCAATTGAAGTCCCTGGGCTAAAGGTTGCCTGTCTGAATCTTTGCTGATTTGTCTTATTTCAGGTGTCACATTCCGGTGTCCTGCGGAAGAAAGCTCAGCAACACAAGTTGTTTTTTAAATGTTTACTGGAACTGCAGACCTGGCACGAAGCGACCATCAAAAAGAAATACAAAGTTTATGCTACCATGGTTAGTTCGCCTACCCCTTAAATGTTCTCCACATATACCCCACCCTTCCCAATTACTGGTCACACCTCTAGCCACCCATTCGGTCATATCGCACTCGGTGCCTGCCTCCTCCCACGTCACGATGCTCAGCTGCGTTCTGATGAGCAGCTGATGAGCCAGTTATTGGTGAGCCTCGGGGACGCAGGGATGCGATGCAGGCATGTAGGCATAAGAGCCTAGGTGGCGCAGTGGTTAGAGTGTTGAACTGCAGGCCACTTCTGCTGATTCAATCTAGCGGTTC
>JANHFL010000801.1:22601-43045 GCA_032468155.1 Oxyrhabdium leporinum
AACAAACCAAAACAAAGAAATCCAGGAAACAAGGGAAACAATTGGGAGTTTAGAAGACAAGACAGAACAGACTTTGCAACAAATAGAACAAGGAGAGAAAAAAAGAGATTATAAAGATGGATGAAATAAAGTTGGGAGAATATGTATGAGGAGAAAGAAAAAATAAAATTGAACAAAATGTATGATATTTTTTGGGAAAAGATAGAAAACTTGGCAGATTCAGGGGTGGAGTGTCAACTCTACTAACTCTTAGGGGAATCAATTAATTTTTAATGGGAGTTTTCTGGTAGCAGATACAGTTGCAATGTGCTGAACCAAAGCAGTATAAACTCACAAGGGTACTTTCAAGTTGTAAACTTCTATAGCTCTGGAGAAAGATACTGCTTAGATGCAGCATCTAAATGAAAGCAACTTAAGTAGTGCACACATTACAAGATCTTCTTTTTCCTTAGTAAGAAGGAATTTCTCTTTGGATGCTAACTACTTCTAAGAACATTAAATTGTGGATATTTTAAAGGAATATTATTATGGATCATTTGTAGGAAGGTAACAGTGTTCTGTGTGCCTTTGCTGTATAGCCATGCTTGCCACATGACCGTGGAAAATGTCTTTGGACAATGCTGGCTCCCTCAGCTAAGAAATGGAAATGAGCATTGTGCCCTACAACTTGACATGATTGGACTTTACCATGTAGTGTGTGTTTGCGTGTATGTGTATTTGAACCAAGATATCTTAAAAGGGTTAACTTACATCCAAAATCTGGCAAACATGACTCCTGTGGAATAGAAATTTTGCTAATTTTATAAAACATCCTGAAAACATTAAAATTATCATAAATCATTGATAACATTCAAAATGTCCTAAAATACTTCCTGTAGACAACCCCTGATGGAGTGGACTGTTTTCAAGACAGATCTCTGAACATCTCCTTGAATCTTTGATGTATTTCCAATTACGTTAGAAGATGAAGTAGTATTGGTGAAAGCATGGAGGAATTTGGTAAAGAAATATCTCTGAAATAATGACCCAACCATGGGTTGTCTAATTTGTTTCTAAAATATTTAGAATCCCTCACATATAAACACTGCAGCAGTTCCCAAAGTTGTCCTTGAATATTGTCCTCATGTTGCAAGGGGCATGGATGATGCTCAGCGGCTTCCTTTGAAAAGGGTTGGCCTTTTCAAAGGAGCTTCTCTTGTGTGTTTTTCAGAGAAAGACAGATCCTTGTCATCAAGTAAACTCCAAAACTGTAATGGGAATCATTTCTCAAGAAATTATTCCAAATAAACTTGGGCAGGAGGTGGAAAACCAAGGAATGCCTGTCACAGACAAAGAAACAAGCTCAGTATTAAGTTTTGAATCCCGACTGCTTGACATTATGAGCAGAAAGAAAATTCCTCTTTGCTGTAGATGAGCTGCTGGCATGTATAAAACATGAGATTACCAGGAGTGATTTGTTGGAAGCTCTATCAGCTTCATAGCAAATAAGACGTTCATTATGCTAAAGCTTCTCCTCATTCTTCATGCTCTACTGATATTTGACATCAGTGGTGGAAATGTGGTGTGTCTTTAGGCTGTCTCTGTTTGGAAAGGCCAGTGTTAAATCTTTTTTATATGACTTTGTTTCAAATGCTGCAGAATTTGCTAAGCCAAGAGGGTCACTGAAGGACAATCTGCTTCTCTGCAAGGCTATGGCCCTTTCTGAGTCACCTAGTCCTCCAGCTGGCATTATTCTAGCACAAATATACACCAAACTTTCACTATACAAGCACTGATTGATTTAATAGCATAATTGGCTTGATGTTTTTGATAAATACTCCGATCAAAACCTTGGCCAGACTTGGAGAGGATAAATTTAGAGATGGTAACAACTTTTTTGATATCCTATCTAATTAAAGTTAATAAAATACCATACTTCACGGAGGAAAAGAGAAGATGATGAAACTTGTCTGGTACAAAAGATGAAATGTGATTCTTCTATGTAAGTTTTAGATTACTAAACATGATGCCAACCTAACTTTTCAGGCAAAAGGTTTCACAATTTAGTTGCAACTTATCGAATGACAGTTATTCTGAATAGGTCACAAAGAAGAGAAACACTATCAGGCCTTAAGAGAAGTCCAGTAACTATGGAAAGACCCTATCCCTAAAAATATCTTGGTCCTAAGTCATTTAGTGTTTGTACAGTAAGTAAGTAAGCATAATGTACTTAAGAATGTAACTTTACCTTCCTGTCTTCAGTGCACTCTCTGGGTGGGACAGGATAGCATGTATGTATAAGATAAGGTAAAGAAGAGCATATAGACTCTGTTTATGGCAGGAAAATTTATTAAATATAGATGTTTTGTCACCTCTATATTGAATTATTGCTTCACTTTCACATGCGTACAAGCAACAGATGCAGTTTTCTTTCTTTATACCTAATATTGTCAGCCCTCCTGGGTAAACCAGATAGGAAACATGACCAGATGAGCTAATTCTACTTTCTTGTAAGGCTACATTAACATAATTTTATAAGTCTGAATGTACAAACTTCCAATGCCACTTTTAACCACCTGAACATTAGGGCAGGTCCTTCCTAAGTTTCTTTCTCTGATTGTCAATCCATTAGTGACTCCTCCCTCTCTTCTCTGATTTATTCATAGGCAGCATCTTTTGCTTTCATCTCCCAAGGTCATCCACAAACAGTATTCCATTACAAATATATAGTGAGGCATATACTACATTTAATAGAAATGTGTTTTAATATAAGAATTACTATCAACGTATATTCATCCTGTTAATTGTGGTATTTTGGATTATGACTCTTATCTATGTACCATTTCAAAATTTAATTTCCTCGCACTATCTTTGGCCTCTAAAAATTAGGCCAATATTTCAGATTAAATAGATGTTCCTTCTGAATGCCACTAATATGTAATGGAAAGCCATGTAACATTATGGTATCAAAAAGATGGTAGGAGAAATGCTTATGACTGTGGCACATACATTTTCAATTTACTATATTATTTTGCATGAACAAAGGATAATGGCACTTAGATGGCTAATTTTATGCAAGGATATTATTTCAGTGCTTCTTTTTAGCAGTTTGCTAGATGACTGGAAAAATCTTAATAAATGGTATCAAAGCGAAAGAAAAGGAAGACATCACAGAGAGTGACTAGAGTTTGCAAGATAAGGGAAGTGTGGTTCATTAGTAGTCCAAAAAAGCAGATATAGCTGGAAATGATATATAGACAGAGTATGATTTTAAAAAGACTCAACAGAATGAAACAAATGACATGGTTGTTTCTAGGAAATGTGGTAACTTCAGCTCTGATTTATATCATATGATATATGTTATGGAAGTGTTTTAAAATACGATGGGTCTGGAAACCATTTTCTCACTGTATATCTAACAGCTGGTGTTGATATGCAATATCATGTCATTTTTACTGAACTCTGTTTTAGAACTCTGAAATACTTCCACAAAACATGTGAGCTTAAATGTATTAACCCCAGGAAGAAGGCCTGTAGCCGGGCACTGGAAAAACTCAACTTTTTCCTACATCATGCCAACTGAGGAATTCTGGGAATTGAAGTCCACACAGCTTACCATTACTAAGGTTGAGAAATACTGTCCTGCTGTAAAATATGAGACTAAGCCAGTGTGGTCTAGTGATTAAGGCAGACTAGAAAGCGAGAGATCATGAGTTCTAGTTCCAACTTAGCCATGAAAGCCGGTGGTGTGTCTTTGAGCCAGTCACTCTCTCTCAGTCCAACACATTCACAGGGTAGTTGTTGTGGAGATAATAGGAGGAAGTTGTGCGGGTAATATTCACTGCCTTGAGTTATTTGTAAAAATAATAATAAAGGTGGGATACAAATAATTAAATAAACGGGGAAAAACGAATGGGTATGATGCATTATGCTTTAGATGAGCAGGGACCCCCACAGAGCCAAATACTCCAAGGTGGTGGCTGAAATGATGAAATCAAAGCTTTGTCAGATTTTGATGTGTGGTGCACCATTGTGGCAACCATCTTGCTTTTTTATTTAGCCATATTTGTGGATGAACTTGTAGATAAGAAAAGTTTTGATGAGTGTTTTTTTTTTGTATAATTGTAGGAAGCTTATTTGTTTGTTTATTGCTGCTGTGTTCCTGGTCTGTTTGATGCTAGGGCATTCATGTAGCTAACAGACCAGAAAATACAATGGCTGTGTTTAAAGGGGGGGACAGACCATCAATAAGGCCAACATCTAACTTTGCTCCCAGCTGAAGTCTCCTTTCAAAGTGGCTTCATGAATAACACTCTGATAACATTCTCATGACTAACAAAGCATAACTGATAAAGTCCATGTTATTCATGTCACGATCAACAGTAAAGTAAACCAGCTCGACATATTCATAAGCATGGGGAACACTTTTTATACAGAGTTCCCAGAACAGATGAAGGGAAGCTTAAGCTAACATGAAAAATTCCCATGGACTGTACAAGGCAATAATAAACCCTTTCTTTACATGTCAAATAAGCCCAGGACAAAACTCCTTAACACCTTTACTTCTTTCCTTGGCCAACTAAAAGTAGAATTCCTAATGAGATCTGTATGGATATTTAAAAATCCTAAGTAGGAATTAACTGATAGAGTGACTCCATGTGATCATTATTTCATCAATGCAGGTATTAAGAGAGGAGCATGCAATGAATACAAAAATGCATAAGTTTGCTTAAGTGCATAAAGTGCATTAAGTAGAATGGCTTGCCTCCAGAAATTGTGGGTACTCCATCACTGGAACTTTTTAAGAAGGCAGTCATATGTCTGGAATGGTATAGGGTCTCCTGCTTGAGCAGGGGGTTGGACTAGAAGACCTCCAAGGTCCCTTCCAACTCTGTTATTCTGTATTCTGCATAGAATTTTTCCTTAATGTATGGTTTTTGGGTACATTTATTTTGAAATTACAGGCTTGCTGTAATATTCAAAAAACTGCAAAAACCACCTAATTATACCCTAATTTGTGTTGTATATGGGGAAATATAAATTTGTTCAGATGACAGTCATGGTAGTAAATAAACACCAAAAAAATTATCTTTAGCCCTGCCTGTTTTTCTCCTGTAAATCTCCAGAATGAGCTGCAGAATATACTTTAGCTGGAATAGATACAGAATATAGAGCTGCTGTTATGAAAATTGGCCATTCCAAGCAAAAATGGACTTTCCAAAAGAAATTCTAATTTGGGTAGAATCTACCTTCATTTGAGTAGATTGGAAAGAAATACAGTTTTCAAATACTGATGTTTAACTATGTGATCCTACACATATCCCACTGTGATAAAAAATATCTAGTTCAATTAAATTGTTCCAGACTAAAATCTTTTTTTTAACGTTCAATGATCAATGTTATATTGAATCAGTGTCAATTCTGAAGATTTTTATAAGCAACTTTTGGATTTTTTTTCTTAGAAAATGAGTATAATTAGCAAAGCTTCTATAATTTTGGACACAAATTGATTCCTTTTAGATAAATGCTGCTATGCTTATATTTTAAGGATAGTACTCTAAAAATTAAGAGTGGAAAGAAGATGTATTATATGTTATTAAACATGTTAGTTAAAATAGGACTGCCTGTTTAATAAAACAGATTACAGCTACTCAGTAACGTACAGGAGCAAAAACACTGAGATTTCCCGAGGAACATAAAACAAACAATTTCTAATTAATAAACCCATTTCACTGAGTTCGTACTGACGGATGTGAAAGCCTGCAAAGGAGTTGTGTGTTTTTTTTAAACCCTTTCTACTGATGATGATTTAAGAAATAAAACTGAAGTTGAACAAATAGGAGTCAAAAATAGTTGCAAATTGCCATGCTAGTGGCATGTTTGTCTTCCCGCCAGAAAACCACCTGGGATATATTTGCAGCAAATGCAACCTTGTATTGTAGCAATTCTTAAAAAAGTAAAAGAATTGGGGACAAGAAGTAACTAATGAGAAAGGGACAATATTTATCTGTTTAAAAAAGGGAGACTCTGTAATAGGCAGGGGCAGAGGAATCTACACTTCACAAGAAAGATAGGATGAAGGGCAGTGGATATGAGTAACATTTGCAAAATTGGGTGAACGGTGGAAAAAAGGCCAGGAGGCTACACTAAAGACTGAAGAGAAGAAAGGAGAAAATAGTTTCTATAAGAAATGGAAATAGGTGGAAGAGTACAGATTGCAGAGTACAAATAATATTGATAGTAATCCAAAATTTTAGAGGAAAAGAAAAACTTAGAATGAGCTGAGATTAAGGAAGGCTATTTAATGTTCCTTAAATGTGTTCAAAATGATTGTAAGGGCAAGATTGATAGACATATGGTCTCTCTTTAGTATAAATCTGTGAGGCTAAATCTAGAATTTTGTTATAAAGTACTGGAGGAAGAGGTTGATGATCTGGCCAAATTCTTATGGTTTTGGCTTGAGAAATCCATGACGTGCCCAGATGACTGGAAGATAACAAATGATGCCCCTACATTGAAAATAAGAAGGTAGCTTCTACAACAAATTGTAGGAAACCGGTACAGAATGCATAATGTACAGTTGACTTGACTTGACTTCATCAAAGCATTTGATAAAGGACTCCCTACTGTGCTGATCAATTAGCTAGCTAAGTATGACTTGAGTGTCATGGCAATGGGTTGAAACTCCTTCTCAAAGGCAGTGCTCATCAGTGCTGCTTCAGCACAACAGAGAGAAATATCAAGCCAGGTCTACTAAATAGGGTGCCCCAAACCTTGGGCCTTGTATTCTTCATCATTTTCATTAATCATGTTCATTTTGATGAACAGATTATGCTTATTAAATGTTAAAAAAATGTTTAAAAATGTCAAATGAAGATGTATCAAATGCAGAATATCTAGTATAACAGTCAAAAAGAGCTTTGGATTAAGACTTACTTGAAAACTGAATCAGCAATGGCATGGGGCTTAAAAGATGATGTTTTAGATTGCATCACCAAAAGTTTTCAAATCATATGAATTAGTTATTCCACTCTATTCTGCTTTGCTCAGATCCAGTCTTGAGAATGATATGCACATTAAGAAGGAGTGGAAGAAATTAAATATGTTGTGAGAACAGTAGGAAAGATAAAAAATAAGCTCTCTGAAAAGAGATAAAAGAACTGCTTTACTTTGAGAAAAGATGACTTGTCGCAGTTACTGTCATTAAGTGAGGAGTCTATATAAAGCAATGTAACTGACATTCAAAATGACACCACATAAATTATGTTGGACCTCCCCATCTAAAGAGGCTACTGTATTGGTTTAGTACAGTACTAAACTGTTCTAGATGTTAGATGATCTGACAGTCATCCAACCTCTGAGAACTTCTCATCTCAAATGTATCTCCCAGGTCCCTTAAGAACGTGTAAAAATTATCACAGAAAACGAGTAGAAATTTTACAGTGAGTGAAAGTCTTGACTTGGAAAAACAAATTTTGAAAGTTTACCAGTGCAGGGAATTTCCTCAAATTTACAAAAATGTTACCGTGCACAAGTTTTCAACTCATAAAACATAGGAAAATGTATAAATTGATGTACTGACCTATAAACATACACATTGTGAAATGCTCTTAGAAAAGACAAAATAGTTTAATTTATAATTTCTTACAAATAAAGAAAAAAAAAGCAAAACCAGGAACAGGATGAAGCATCCTTTAGATGTAAATGGCAGATTTTTTTCAACCACAAGTTTTTGTTTATAAGAAATAACTGTAAGAAGTAATTGATGAGGCCACAGCTAGTGATTCCTTACAATGGATGGATGGATTCTTTTTATATTTCTACCCTAGCTCAAAATTTCAGATTCACTTTTTCCCCCCACTGCAAGCCTGTGTGTGGAAAGGATAAGTTTGTGTTTTATGGTACACTTTGATCAAAAACAATACCAGCCTGTCAGTATAACTGAAAATATATTTTATATTATATTATATTTTATATATTAAAAACATCTTCATCATTTTCTTTCACAAGGACATTGCCAGGGAATTTGGTAACAGCAAGCAACCTGCCTTTCATAAAAATACGTTCACCATTACGGGCCTTTTCAAGAAAAGCCCAATAAGCTACCTGAGTTCAGGATTTCTTATAAAATGGTCTGAAAAAAAACATTGTGGTAGGGGAATGTTATTGAAACAAGAATCCTCTTTAATTTAGTATGTAATTTCATTGTCACATGAAACTGAAATAGTCGGATGTATCCATAGTGTTTAATTTCAATTTCCAGCTTCTATCCAACAAATCTTTACCAGCACAGTTTGCATTACCATTTTACTCCAGCTACAGACCTCTAATAATTGGGTGACTGAATACTTCCAATCACTGATATGGAGGTTGGGATTTCTCAGATTAGAAAAAAACTCTTGTGCCTTGATTCATAATGGATCTCTTGTTGACTCACTGCAAGTTTCTTAAATAGAAAAAAAAAAGATCGATATGGTTTACTAGAGAATAATGTACTGCCTGCAGGAGTGTTAGCCATTTCAACAATTTATCACCTGAGGGCAACTTTGTCAGCAGAGATTTAATAAAAAAATGTAGCAAATCAAAACTCAACAGGTAAAGGGCAATTCCATATTGGATTGAAAGGTCGTTGCCCAAACCTTCTATTATTCTGAAATGTCTTATTGCTAGTTTGCAGCTTAAGCTGGCCTAAAGAGCAACAGGTATGGCAGGGTGGATTTCAGTTAAACAACTTCAGCTGACTCTATTATATACCTGCTGAGAACTATTCAGTATGTTGAAGGGGTAAAATCTGAGCAAGATTAAACCAAATTAGCTTCCAAATATGAGTTTTTGCCTAGAACTATTAGACACACAAAATAATAAAAAATATATGTTGGAGCCAAAGCCACATAGCATCATGGTAAAACATGTTTTATTGCTATAATTTACTGTTTTAATTACAGATATTTATTGTGATCCACTTTATTTTTAAAAAATAATATGTGCTATACAATATAGGAAATTCCTCATTTAATGGAATGTGCTTTAGTGAACTTTAGATTAACAATAAAATCTGTGCACACATTGTATGTCTCTGTGTGTTTGAAATGCTGTTCTCATTTTATGCATGGGCAAATTATGTAAGATATGAAAATACATGAAAAATATAAACAGAAAATTGCATATATTTTAATGGACTCCTTCATTAAACGCCACTCCTTCATTAAATCAAGCGTTTACTATAATTTATACATCTCTCTCTCTCTCTCTCTCTCTCTCTCTCTCTCTCACTCTGTGTGTGTGTGTGTGTGTGTGTGTGTGTGTGTGCACGGACACAAACACCCACATATTCTAAGCTCATTAAAATGAAATGCCAAGAAAATTTGGGGATCTCTTTAAGTCAAATATTTGAAGTTTTTTTTAAAAAAAACCTGAATGCTTTTTTTGTAGGATTTAAAATTAAGCAGGAGTTTTTAGTATTCATGTCTACAAATAATATCAGATCAGTATCAGTCTTGTTCTTCCTGGCCTCATTCATAGGTGAGATCATGATACTGTGATCCACAACCAGTTAAGAGCAAAATATTTTGGTTTATTTTAGTGCTATTTAACATTTCATCCAAGCCCATATATATTGTCCTTAGCTTTAACTATGATATACTGAAACAGGTCTTTTTCAAACCATAATTTCTGAGAGTTTAGCTTTAATGAATCATAGCTAAGATTAAATACAGTTTAAGATTTGCTGATAATGCTAATTCTGGTTAATTGAGAAAGTGGACTCAACATTACCAATTTCCTGTGACCCCATCATCAATTGCAAGACAACTTTGCATTAAGTGGGAGATCAAACAGTTTCCTGAGGAGCCAAGCAATTTTGTCATCTAATAGGTAGAGGAGGAACTAGAGAGTCAGCTATACTGGACTTAGTTTTTACAGAGAAGAAATGGTAGAAGGCGTTGGAGTTGCAGGAACTTTGGCAGAGACCATGTCATACTGGAATTCAATATCATATAGACACAAGCAATAGAATAAAATCATATTAATATCTTAAAGAGCTGATTTTAACAAACTTAGAGAGCTTGGGAAGGATTCCATGAATGAAAATCTTAAACAGGAAAAACAACTCAAGAATCTTGGCAAACTGAAAAATAGGATTATAAAACTCCATTCCACAACAGCATCACTGGGGGGAAAAGAAATCCAAGAAACCAGCATGTTGCATAAAGAACTCTCTGATAAACTGAAAGACAAAAAGGACAAATATAAAAAAGGACACATAACTAAGGCAGAATACCAGCATATAGACCAAACCTGCAAAGATGAAGTCAGGAAAGCTAAGGCTCAGAATGCACTAAAACTTCCAACAAATGTCAAAAATAATAATTAAAAAAGCTTCTTTCAACATAAAAAAAGAAGAAAAAACTGAAGGTAACAATTGATCCACTAATGGGAGAAGATGGCAAAGAAGTGATAGGCAGCAGGAAGAAAGCAGAGAGTCTTAACTCATTCTTCGCATGTCTTCACACAAAAGGAAAAAAAAAACTCAACCTACTAAAAACAGAAACATAAAAGACAGACTAGGAATAGAAGTAAAAATAGGCAAAAAATATATGTATCGTAAGACAACACCTGTCCACCCTACCATGTTTCCCCAAAAATACAACTTACTCAGAAAGTAAGTCCTAGCTTGATTTTTTACATGTGCACCCAATATAAGCCCTACTCCTAAAATAAGCCCTAATTAAGACCCCGCCCACTCCAGGGTGCATGGGTAAAAATTAAGCTAGGGTGGCGGTGGGGGTTTGTGGAGCTGCCCTACTACATACCTTTGGATAGTTGCAGCCAGGCCTTGCACACCTCTGTAGTTGATAACAGAGCTCTGGATTGATCCAGAGTTCTGTTATCGGCTACAGGGGCCTTCAGGAAAACCCTGCTGGCTGCAAAAGAATTGGGCCAAGGTGTGCGAGGCTTAACTTCAATACCTGGGAATATCCTGAAAAAGTTAATCAAGCAACAGGTCTTTGAATACCTAGAAGCAAGCAAATCATAACCAGAAGCCAACATGGGTTTGTCAAAAAGTGATCATGCCGAACAAATCTTATTTCATTCTTTGACAAACTGACTAGATATAGTATACTTATATTTCATTAAGGCATTTGACAAAGTAGATCACAACCTACTTTTTAGTAAGTTAGAAAAATGTGGAATAGACAGCATCACCACCAGATGGATTCATAACTAGTTCAACATGTAGTCCTTTATGGAACTGCATCTACATGGAGGGAAGTGAGCAGTTAGTTACCTCAAGGCTCTGTCTTAAGCCCAGAACTCTTCAATATCTTCATCAATGACAGGTGAGGGGATAGAAGGGAAACTCATCAAAATTACAGATAATACCAAGCTGACAGTAATAGCCAGCACCCCAGAAGATAGACTCAAGTTCCAGAAGGACTTGAACACTCACTGAGCTCTATCTTACAAAAGAAAATTCAGTGGTGAGAAAAATAAGGTTTTATGCTTAGGCAAGAAAATCCAAATGCACACTGGTAGGTATAAAAAAAGGTAGAACTTGATTAAAAAACAGTAATTGAAAGAAGGATCTATGAATACTAATGGACAACCACTTAAACATGAACCAGCAAGGTACTGCAACTGCCAAAAAAGCCAATGCAGTCCTAGGTTGCATTTACAGAGGGATAGAAGCAAGATCACGTGCAGTGTTAGTACTGCTTTACGACACCTTAGTAATACTGCATCCAGTTTTGGTCACCACAATATCAAAAGATGTTGAGATTCTAGAAAGAGTGCAGAGAAGAGCAACAAATATTATTAGGGGACTGGAGACTAAAACATATGAAAAAGGGTTGCAGGAATTGGTTATGTCTAGTCTAGCGGAAAAAAAAGGACTAGAGGTGACATGATAGCTGTGTTCCAATCTTTGAGGGACTGCCTCAAAGAAGAGGAGGTCAGTCTATTATCAAACACACAAGAAGGCAGGAGAAGAAGTAATGGATGGAAACTAATTAGGAAGAAAAGCAACCTACAACAGGATAAATTTCCTGACAATGAGAACAATTAACCAGTGGAATTTGCCTCCAGAAGTTCTGGGTGCTCCATTACTGCAGGTTTTAAGAAAAGATTGGACAGCCATTTGTCTGAAATGTTATAGGGTATCCTGCTTGGGTGGGAGTTGGATTGAAGGACCTCCGGGATCTCTTTCAACTCTGTTCTTCTGTTTTTCTATGATTACACGTATCCATCCCATCAAGGACAAAGACCAGTCCAGAATGATTTGGATTTCCTGCCATGGGCAGGGGGTTAGACTAAAAGACCTCAAAGTACCCTTCCAACCCTATTATTCTATGTTCTATATGTCAAGGTTCCGACTAATGAGCCCAAGCAAATGAGAGTTCTAAGACTGAGATCTCTCTCAAAGAACTTCTTTATTGGGCATATCATATCCAGTTCAGTCGACCAAGCCCAGAAGCAAGCTAAACCAGTAGCTTTGGTAGCCCCCAACCCTATCGTAGTAGAAGGGGAGATCCATTACAAAGTACGGAGGATCCTAGACTCTAGACTCTAGACTATATAAGGGAAAGCTGCAATACTTTGTGCAGTGGAAGGGTTACTCCCTGTCAGAAGCTACCTGGGTAAAGAGTAAGGCCCTAAGGACTAATAAGCTAGTCAAGAAATTCCATGAGAAAAATCCACAGGTGGGCTTCAAAAATTTTAGCAACAGGTTCTCTGCCCGGTTGCTGGGTCGGTGTGGCCATGGTGGACACGGCCTAGTTGGCCTCCTGCACCATGGCGGGGGGGCATTTTTGCCCTCCCCAGGCTCCGGAGGTTTTCCTTGAGCCTCCAGGAGGGTGAAAAAAGCCTTCCCTGGCTCCGGAGGCCCTCCGGAGGCCAGAAACAGGCCCATTTCCGGCCTTCCTAAACTTCCAGGAGGCCCATTTTTCACCCTCCCCAAGCCTCTGCACAAACCCTGCACTTACCTGCATCCAAGGCAGGCTGCGCAGGGACTCCTGGGAGGGGTGGGGCAGGGTGGGCAGGGCCAGCCAAGGTTGGGATTTACAGGTTCACCGATCCTGCTTTAAGGTTAGCTATGGGTTCGCCCGAACCCAGGCAAACCAGTAGCAGCCCACCCCTGGAAAAATTCCCAGAAGCCAAAGCCACCACCGGGTGATGGGAGCGGTGGCTAGTAAGGGATTAATTTGTCTGTACTTGATATTTTCTTGGTACTTCTCACTCACTAGGGAGAGATCCGAGTGTCAACTTTAAACCAAATCTGGCAGAAGCCATTTTGCTATTTCTCAGTTGCCACACACTATGGGGGAGGGGAGGATGCTGGAATGCATTGTTAGACACAACACAGAACTTCTCGTGGTAACCAAGGTCACCTCTACAGATGTCAGATGGAAATGGAGAGCAGTGCCTAGGGAGCCCGCATATTAATCTAATTGGACAATGTGACACTGGGGAGGGGTTCATTTACTTTTTAACTATACCAAAACCGCGGGGAATATTTAGAGAGATCTCAGAGTTCTGATTTGCTTGGGCTTGTTAGTCAGAACTTTGACACTATGTTTATGGTTAAAATGTTTTCTTGAGTTTTGTAGCTTGGTACAAGTGTGGAATCAGTCAGGTACACCTTAAAGCAGCCGTGTCTTTTCCTAGCTTGCATATCTGTCACACAGTATCAAGAAAATATACCTTTGGTTAAATATTTCCTGAAATGTATTGTATGCAACCCACACACACTTGGAATTACATTGTGTTCTTTGCATATGGAGTGCTGCACATCCCTAATTATGTGGGGGTTTTCTGAATGCAATCCAGAAACTACAGCTGGTGCAAAATGCAGCTGCCAGTGTGTGCCAAGAACAGCTGTTGGAGATCATGTACAATTGATTCGGAAGGAATGACATTGTTTGTCTATGTATTTCTGAACTGTATTCGAGGTATTAGTGCTATTCTACAATTCTATTGCACAATTAAGGCAGAGTTATATGAAAGGATACTGATATAAGAATAGCCATATATAAGATATAAGAATAGCTTTTATATCAAAACAGAGGAGAGAAGATTATTACTTTTTAGTATAGTAGCTATTAAACAAATTATATTGAAATGTGCCTACAATTTGGGGATGGTTTTAAATAATGAAAAAGTGAGATTTTCTGTTTATAAGTAACAGAACTGTAAGGATCTGCCTCTCCTTCCCTTTCAAGAAAGCATAGACTCTTGAAACTATAGCATTTCAAAAGGAAGCTTTTATTGAAAGAAAGTGAATGCAGGACAATGCAAAGCAGGGTCTGAGTTCCCCCCAGGCAATTCTGTTAGAAAAAAGTGGTTAGAAACCCCTCCCCTCAGTCTGAATGAGCCTGTTGAATGAGCCAATCCACAGGTGCGAAGATGTTGTGGAAACAGTCATTCTGAGAAAGACATAAGGAGTCGTTCCCTTGCGCATCTTCTGTGAGGCTTCCGAACTGAGAGAAAACAGATGGCCCTCCCCCCCTTGTACATTCCCCAAGGTAAATCAAAGCACAGGGCAGAAAAGGTGACAGGGTAAAAGTTATAAACTAGGGAAATTATAGGATACATAGGAAACAGGATGAGAGCAATAAATGAGTAAAAGAATCTGGGGTTCCCTCCTCACATGAATGTATCACGATAGGGATCTGACAAATGCATTGCAGTAATTGAAGTGACAAAGGCATGAGTGAAGGTGAGCAAGGCCTCCCAGTCTAGAAAGGGCACAATTGGTGCACCAGACAAATCTGTGCAAAGACACACACCCAGCCATGACTGCTACCTGCTTCTCAAGCAGGCTTATACACCAACTCAGTCTGTAAGAGTGCCATTCTGTCCAGAGTCACAGATGAAATATCACTTTGGTCTGGATTCAAGAACCCACAACCATTCTGTCTTGCCAGAATTAAGTGGAAGCTGGTTCTTCCCATCCACACCCTTACAGCCTCTAGGCATTCAGCCAGTACTGCCATAACATCACCTGTCTGGCTGGGATGGAGATATATAATTGATGATACCTCACTGCATACTGATAGATGACCTTCCTCAGTGGTTTCTTGTAAATGTTAAAAAGGAGAAGCCCTGAGGCACTCGACATTGCAGGGGCCTAGGGCTTGACTTCTTCTCCCCCAGCATCATCTAGTATCAGCTGCAGAGGAAGGAGGAAAACCAACATACATAGTGCCTTCCACTCCCAACCCCCAAAGCTGGTTCACAAGGTATTGGAAGCCACTGAGAGGTCCAGGAGAGCCAGAATGGTTGCACTACCTCCATCCTGAGCCCTCTAAAAATCATTGACAAGTGTGGTCAAAGTTGTTTCAGTGTTGTGCCCTGGCCTGAATCCAGACTGAAAAGGATCCTGATAAGCTACTTTATCCAGGGCCCTTTCAACAACCTCCCCTAACAAGGGAATATTGGAGACTGGATGAAAATTGTCTAATTCTGTTGGGTCCAAAGATGGCCTTAAGAAGGGGTTGCTCTACCACTATCTCCTTCTGCAAAGAGACCTTAATCACCACTTAGTTTACTTTATTGCCATTGCACCTTATACAACAAAATTAAATGCCATCTTCAGTGTACATTATGACTATAAAAATAAAACACAAACACATATCCTTCACATTCTATACAATTGAATTGAAAACTCCTGATATTGCATTAATATTGCACTATACAGTATTATTATCAGAAAATTATATAATATTGCACTATTAATATATATTGAAGGGGGTACAATGACTAAGCAGTTAAAGACATTGAGTTTATCAGCTGGAAAGCTGACAGTCCTGGTTCAAGATGCATGCACTGCATGGCGTCTCTGACTAGAGCTATGGTAAATAATGGGTAAGCTCCCGTTACTTGCCCTAGCTTCTGCTCACCTTGTTTTCAAAAGTATGAAAACATAAGTAGATAAATAGGTACCACTTTCATGGGAAGGTAACAGCATTCAGTGTGCCTCAGTGCCTCAGCATTTAGTCATGCTGGCCACATGACCATGGAAATTCTGACTGCATTGGCTAAGAAACAAAGATGAGCTCTGCCCGTTAGAATCAGACATGACTGAAAAGGTGAAACCTTCACCTTTATCTTTATTATATATTGATGCATCATGGACAGCTTCATAATGGCAGACTCTTCCCTTCCATAGGTTTTTACTTTTCTATATATTCATATCAGAAAATGATTTATATATACTATCTTTCTGTATTGCCGCTGTAACACATATCGAGGTTGGCTTAATATACAAGTCCATTAAGAAAAGCACTGCCTAATAATGAAATTTTTATTATTTCCTGCAATATATAATTATGGCAATAAACCTTTGGCTATACCCAGATATTTTTTGGGGGGGAGGAATTATTGAATAATCTGATTTTAACTGAATTGTTTTTCCCTGCCCCCAAATTCCTGCTGATGAATGAATCCATTTTTAAGAGAAGAAAATTAGAGAATTTAGTCACTTACTAAACATAGAACTACAATAGTTGATACAACTGTAGAAGTAATGAAAGGGTTTGATGCATGTCAATAGATCTGACTATCAAAGCAAAGGGCAACTTTTGGATTCATGAGGTCAGCTGGCCTCCCCAAAGGGTGGGATTATTTTTTAAGCTTGAGTCATTGTTGGACTTGGCAAAAAGAGCAGGTCAGATGCCGTCTGGGGACAGAAGGACATTTGGCTTCATTTTAAAAAATAGCATAGCTAGGCTTCAGATATACGCACAAATGTGATTTAATTCATAATGCCAGAGTTTCAATACACAGCTTAACCTTCTTCAAAAAATTAGACTGATATTTGAGAAGCTGATCATCATTCTGACCTTTTTCTTTAAGGGTGGGATGGCTTCAGTATATGATTGGGGGGGGGGGGCGGAGTTGGCACTATTAGTTAATTTCCCCCACTGGCACTGCCCACTTAATCTTTCCACGCTTCCTTCCCCACATCCAGGGAATCAGGATCTCATCTTATCATTAATTCACAACCAGCCTCTCATGTTTGTTTAATGGTAGCAGTGAGGCATCTGTTATTGGAAATCTTGCAGCATCTTATTGAAGTGATTCTGTAATTCTTCAAAGGCACTGTATGGACTCCATATATCCAAAGCTTGGCAGCATCCTTCTCCTTCAATATTATCCTCAGAGAGGCCATATGAATAATGCCACAACTGTCTTCAGGTTCAAGATGGAAAATGAAATGAGACACTCTTCCCTTTCATCTTGATCAATTAAATTTTAATATGTTACAAGATGAGATAGCAGCAGGTTGCACTATTCAGCTTAATATGCCTGTTCAAAATTCTACAGTAGGTTGTGGGTGAGAGCAGGAGGAGAGAAGCACATCCATCGACAGGATGCAGAACAATTTTCTTTTCAAACCTCCTTTGCCAATATATGGCATTTTGTTTCGCGCAAGGCTGTGTTATGAGAGGCACGCTATAAAAATGCAAAGATGTTGCCAATAATTAGGGGGCTGGGTAGCCCACAAATCTTCTCAATTACACTCGTTTCCTAGCCAGTTCTCCATGTTCTCTTCTGAAATAATGTTTTGTGGGTGTTTACACAGCCTTTGCATGCAGAATGAATAAAGGATGCCCCACCCAGCTTTCCCATTTTACAGGCTTTATTAGCAAGATTTTCATTTTTCATATTTAGATACTTTGCACCGGAGGGAAACTGGAAGGCTCGGTTTGATGTGTAATTAGTTGCTAGTTCATCAGCCCAACATTTGAACTTGTGCCCAGTTCTAAAACAATTACCTTTTAGAAAAGAAGTGATTTTTTTTTCCACTCATTTGGTTTACTATAATATAATAAATAGCTGTGCAAGATCCGATGAAAAGATGATCTAGTCCAGCATTTTGCTCCTAGATTGGCCAAGCATGTGCCTTAAGAAGCCTTCAAGCAGTAACAGTATGTGATGATAACAGTAGCACCCTCTTATTCATAATATTAATTCCATAGCTTAGAACTAATACATAACTTTGTTGCTGTTAGCCAATGAGAACCTTATCCTCCATGCACTTGTCTAATGTTCTTTTAAAATTATCAAAGTTGAGGCCCACGTCCACACCAATTACATATATATTGTGTGAAATATTTTTCCCCAGCATTCCACATAAATGGATAAACTTCAGATTGTAGTACTGTAAAAAGCCATATATATATTTACATGATTGTGTCTAACCCTAAGGTATGTCTTTCAACAAAAATTCAAACATATTGTAAATTGTGTCATCCCTTGATCCACCTTTTTGTGCAGCTTTGTTTTTGAGATGTAGAAACCAGAAATATAAACAGTACTCCAACTTTAGCAAATCAAGAGCTGAAAAAATAAAGTTTTCTTATTGGTTCTGAAAACTGGAACATGTCTTTCATATAGCACATCAATTCCTGATAAGATGCAACTCCCGATATCCTGCCCCTATATCTGTTTAGTACAAAGGCAATGCTATTCAGGATGTGGTTTAAGGCAGTGGTCTCCAACCTTTCTGACTCAGTGGACTAGCAGGGGTGGCGGTGGCAGAAAAGGAGACACTTTACAAACAAATGTTCATGTGAATGGGCTATGGCCTGGCACCGGATCTTGGACCGGGGGTTGGGGACTCCTGGCTTAAGGATTTCACATAATTTGAGCCACATTGGGAAAGTGACTGTTTTTTGTGGAGTAGTGTAGAAAGTTTTATGAGATTCAAATAAAGCAATATGCAATCTCAAAAAGCTCTTCCTGTTTTATGATTACAGGGAACAATCTTCAAACTAGGCACAAGCGTGTTCTGAAATGCAATGTTACCCAGCATCTGGGCCACAAACACCCCACCCTCAAGACCTGCAAATGTTTCAATTTATAGGTGATGTTTCTTACAACTGCCTTAACGTGGCCAGCGACAACTACTGTAACTGTTTTCCTAAGTCATAAAAGCATCAGTTGTCATGATTAAATTGGAAAAAAAACCCCTACTCTTCTTCAAGAGTCCTAGACTAGGAATGATACTTGAGTTCAAAGACAGTCTGTATCTGTTGAATTCAAAGAAAACAGTGCTATTTTGACAGGAGAAATAGAATATCTACATATCAGTGTCATACCATTAAACATGTCAGGTGCTGTTAGACCATTTCATTCATTCAAGTGCTTTTCCTTTTATTGCCTGCCCTATAACAAGATTATGGAAATGATTTGACAATACTCAAGCTGTAGCTATAGATACTAGTTCAAAGTAAATAATAGAAGCATTTTATCAGAATAGCTGTCATTTTCCAGTTGAGGGAGGCAAGTGTTTCTTAAATACATTTCCCCCCCTATGTGTATGCGTTAGGTGAGCTGTTTCTAATTTACTTATATTGATAGGTGGCAGTTGCTGCTTTCTTCCTACACACATTAACAGATGAAAAGTATAGTAATTTTGGGACAGCAGTTTGCAAAAAGGGACAAAATGGATTGGTTTGAGATTACAGCCTAGTAAGAATGGTTTTTGCAGGAGATTATTGGAAAACATGTTAGTTATGCAGTAATTTGATATATAAAATATACCTTAAGCAAAACTAATTGAGGGCAGGGAAAATTCCTACAGAACTTCCCACTGGTAAAAATTATTTTTCCACTTGTCTGAAATGGTCTCCTGCTTGAGCAGGGGGCTGGACTAGAAGACCTCCAAGGTCCCTCCCAGCTCTATGCTGACTGAATCCTGGAAGCAAATCCCGAAGAAGAGCTTTCCGTCCGGACAGGAGGAACGGAGGCGAAAAGGGTGGAGATTTGGGGGGGGGGGCAGGCTTGAGTTGACCCTGATGGAGAATCTCACCCAGCCTTCTCCCTTCCTAGCAATGCTGAAAAGCTCTTCTGGATGGAACTAATGGCAGAATTTGTGTGGCTAATGGGCTGTGGCAGGCATGGGTAGTTAACTGTTCGAAAACTGCCTGGTGCTACCGATTGCATTATTATTAGATCAGGAGGGATGAAAGCTCCAATTAAGGAGAGACAGGGGAATTCGTGCAGTGGGTGCTCCGAGATTGTCCGTATTTCACAGTGGCCATTTAGAGAGCTCAGTCGTGGAGAAACCGGGGGGGGGGGAGAGAAGGCGAGGATTCCTGGCCTTCTCGGGGTCTCCATTGTTTGAAGTCTGTCTTTCTATGGAAATCCCTGGAAATCTAAGCCTAAACACCACAAGGAAGGGTTCTGTGTGGGCATCCTGGCCTTGCCAGGTTGGGTGGGGTTCGCACTCGTTTGGTGCCCCTGACTCCTTGGAACATGGAGAAGACTTGAGGGTCAAGCTAGGATGCAGAGCAAAGTAAATGAGGCGTTTTCTGCGAGATCACCAGTGGTGAAATCTAAAATTTTCCACTACCGGTTCTGTGGGCGTGGCTTGATCATGTGACCGGGTGGAAATTGTGTTTATACAACAGTGGAAAAACAAAGAGATCCCTACAGATGAGAATGTAATTAAAATATTAGAA
>JANHFL010000801.1:45085-57422 GCA_032468155.1 Oxyrhabdium leporinum
CAGATTCAGGTTTTTCCCAGATGTGCCAACATGGTTTCTTTAATAAATTCTTACTTGGATTAATTCTTATCTGAGTGGTGAGTGATTTATTGGAACTTAGATGGAACGCTGACAGTAGGTTCCAGATTGTGCAGGTCCAATTTAGAAGAACTTCACAGCTTTACTTTAACTTCATCAGACATGAATACCAGTGTCTTTAGTCCCATCAGCTGGAGGGAATAACAATATGGGGTACTAGAAGTTCTACTCCTGAACTATTCAGCTACAGATTCCTTGTACCAAAGCTTCATTTAGTTTTCCTTCTGTACAAGCACATCTGTTTTGGAAATTTTTATTCTGCTCTTTTTGCTCAGAATAAGATATTTTGGACTGTAGCATCCTGAAACAGTCAGAATGATAATCAGAAATGATAAAAACTACAGACCAAAAACCATCCCAATGTTACCAGACAGTTTTAGACACTTCATACTGGATAGGTGATGGGCTACCTACCAATTTTCATTGGGTTATGATTTATAACATACTCAAGTAAATGTTTTCAGATAAACAGAAAAAGAACATGCTGGATCTCTTTATACTATATTCTTCCTACTTTTATGAATAAAGATAAAAGGAAAAGTTTCCCTTGTCCAGTTGTGTCTAACTCTAAGGCAGGGGTGCTCATCTCCATTTCCTAGCCAAGGGAGTCACATTGTCCAAAGATGCTTCCATGGTCACATAGCCAACATGAATATATACCGAGGAGTATGGAATGCTGTTACCTTGCCACTGAAGTGGCATACATTTATCTACTTGTATTTGCATGCTTGTGACCTACTAGTTCAAAAAGTAAGTAGCTCACCCCATTACACAGTGCTCTGGTCTCAAACTGCCAACCTTTCAGTTGATAAACCCAGCATCTTAAACACTAGACCACCACACTTCCACATTTATGAATACCAGGCCTAGTTAATTTTTTCTAAGATTGAAAGATGCTCATTGAGCATGAAAGCATTTACATCTTTGGCTTTCCTTGGTATTCACTGAAAGGAATGAGTTGACTCTAGAGATGGACTCTGAATACTGGAGAATGTTTTACATGACTTCTTTAATTGTGGGATGAAAATATGGATGATCCCCATACTGTAGCGGCAAATAAGTTTAATTATTGACTTTGAAATGATTTCAATTATATGTATATTTGTGTACATATAGAGAAAAAAGTTCTTTTTAAAAGATTTTTGTCCCGACCTTTGATTACATTTCTAACATTTGCTAGACATATTTTAAAACATTTTAGCTAACCTAGCAGGTAGTAAATGCCATCTATAAAACATTTTATATAAATTTTCTCTATAAGAAGTTGCCATTGTTAATCTATAGTTCCTTTCCCATAAATTTTGACATTTCTCTAATTCTATGTTATAAGACAAAGTTTTTTCCCATTGTACCATTGTGTCTTTTATTTGTTCATCCTCCATATTTAAATTTAACAAAAGGTTATATACCTTCTTAATTAGCTTTTCATCAGAATTTAACAGTGTCTTATCAAAAGGTGTTTGTCCCTTTAAAAAGCCATATTTGGAAATGTAATCAAAAGACGGACACATTTTATCATATATGGTGGACTTGTGCTAAAACAATAAAATTGTGGGCAAAGATACATAGGTGGCTAGAAAAGATGATAGGGAAACATGTAGATTTTAAACTGAACTGTTTTTATTAGGTATAATATCAGAAAAAATAGATAAGAAAAGTATGTATTTAATATTACATGTTGTAACAGCAGTGAGGATTATATTCGCACAACGTTGGAAAAATGAAGAAACACCGCAAGATGAAAAGGTAATTAAGAAGATACTAGACTCTGCAAAAATAGATAGATTGACATTGAAAATTAAGCAGAAAGAAGGCACAGAATATTATCAAACATGGAATCTATTTTACCAGTGGTTGGAAAAAAAGGGTGGAGATTAAGAATATAATCAGTCCTTCCTGCTCCTATTTTCCCTACAACAACAACTTTGTGCCAGGGCTGAGAGAGAGTGACAGGTCCAAAGTCACTCAGCCATTTTTTCATGCCTATAGTGGGACTAAAATTCAGTCTCTTGGTTTCTAGGTCAGCACCTTAACTACTAGGCCAAACTAATTCTTTTCTAATTAATTCAGAATTCTAAAATAATTTGACCCATTTCAATCAATGTATTTGAGTTCAGAATCAGATTGATCTGCCAAATGAGAATCAATAGAATTTGATGCTATTTACACATACATATTGAAATGTCCCCTGCCCATTTCTGCATCTGTTGTAATGGACTGCTGAACTCCATCAGAATTAATCCCAATTGACAGTGAAATTTTTTCAGTACTTACACTATTGAACATTTGTTAAAATGTGTTACCCATATATTACCAATTTTCATCATTTTATCCTTGCAAAACTCATCCAGAAAACTATTCAATAGGTTAGCCAGTATACATGTTGTAAATTAGTATGTAGTCTCTAATCATTATGTTGCAAGTAATATAAATAGCATGCTTAATTGGCCCTGGAAATGGAATAATACCTAGTACATTTTGAAAAACATTAGGAGCAAGTTCAATATAATTCTGAGCTAAAAATAGAAAATAAAATGTACTACACCATGAAGTGAAGGGATAAATTCACATTTCAGAATAGTCTACTTTAAAAACAACTTGGATATAGGTAAAAAGAAGCATGGCAATGGATTTATTTGGAAATATTCTTTTTGATTCATAAGCATCTTTTGCTTATTTGTTTGCCAGATATATTTTTTTTAAAAAAATGGGTATTTCCAGTATGGCACTCATCACATGTACAGGTGTGCACAAAATAAAAATTGTTTTGCCAGGTGGGCTAATAGAATAATAGAATAACAGAGTGGGAAGGGAACTTGGAGGTCTTCTAGGCCAACCACCTGAACAAGTAGGAGATCTTACATCATTCTGGACAAATGGCTGTCCAATCTCTTTGTAAAAACCTACAATGATGGAGCACTCACAACTTCTGAAGGCAAGCCATTCCACTGGTTAATTGTGCTCAACTGTTAGGAAAGTTCTAGATTGCTTCTCTCCTTGATTAGTTTCCATCCATTGTTTTTTATCTCGCCTTCTGGTGCAAGACAAGAAAGTAGATTGACCCCCTCTTCTTTGTGGCAGCCTCTTAAATATTGTAATACTGCTATCATGTCAGCCCTGGTCCTTTACTAAATTAGACATACCGAATTCCTGTAACCGTTCTTCATATGTTTTAGCCTCCATCCGCCTTCTCTGCACTCTTTCCAGAGTCTCAACATCTTTTTTATATTCTGGTGACCAAAACTGGATGCAGTATTCCAAATGTGGTCTTACCAAGGCATTATAAAGCAGTACCAACACTTCACATGATCTTGTTTCTATCCCTCTGTTAATGCAGCCTAGAATTGCACTGGCTTTTTTGGTGGCTGCAGCACACTGCCGGCTCATATTTAAGTGGTGGTCCACTAGGACTCTTAGATCCCTCTTGCAGTTATTGCTACTGAGACAAATTCTACCTATTCTATACTAGTGCATTTGGTTTTTCTTGCCTAAGTGTAAAACCTCACTTTTGTCACAGTTGAATTCCATATTGTTAGTTAGGGCCCAGTGTTCGAGTTTGTTGTGATCCTTCTGGATCTTGAGCCTATCTTTTGGGGGTATTGGCTATTCCTGCTAGCTTGGTGTTGTCTGCAAATTTGATTATTACCCTTCTATTCCCTCATCTAATTGTGCATTTGTGTATCAGTTAAACTGCAACTCGACTTTTGGTTGCTCTTTATTTCAATGGAGACCAAATCTGGAGGGGTCTTACAGGGAAAGAATGGCAGGGCAGATATGCCTATCCTTCTCTCTTCTCTTCCTTCGGGCGGTCCATGCATCATCCCCCTTGCATGTCTCCCAAACACCTTCCTCCCTTTAGCCCCTGCTAGGCTTCCATGCAAGGATGGGATACCCAATCAGTTTGCCATTCCTCCCTCAGTTTGTCTAGGACCTTCCTTTTCTTTCCCTCTTCTTACCTATTGCCACATTGGTGTTTAGCTAGCCAGCCCACTTACAACTCTCCTTAATCTTCAAGGGACTTCCTTCCCTTGAGTGATCATCAATTCTATCAGAGGATACTTAGGTGGCTTCCCAGGCCTTTATTTCACTAACCCCCCATTTAAATTCAAGTAAAGTGACACTTTACTCTCACTTTTGCTCCTCTATTTCTTTTTAAGGTCAGGTTCTCCTGCCAAGAGATACTGTGAAATAGTATTGGGTTTATTTAGATATCTACATGAAATATGTCACCAAACAGTTTTCATGAGCAGAGGCTGCCTTTCTAATAAACGATGTGGACATGGTGAGCAATGTCTTTCCTCAAGACAATATGATTGCCTGAGGTCAAAAAAGGCAGGGGTAAGATTGTAGTTTAAAATACTTCATACTGTGTTGAATCATTTATCTTCAATCTCCAGTATATTCCATGTAAAGGCAAGACACCAGACTATAGTGATAACTCAATTATAGGGAGTTGTGCATGACGTAAATTTTTTGGATTCATCTCAATCTATCTTCAGGCTCTTGATACGACAGAAATATTTTGGTTACTTTAGTGAAGTATCTATGTCTGGAACTGAACTAGAAATAATTGATTTTGATGGATCTTTTAAAATGCTATTAATTAAAATATTTTTTGGGACCACTTGCTGGGTTGAGATTTTGTAGTCACCATTTTATTATGGCATCCAACTTCTAGAGAGTTGGTTCTAAAGGTAGATCCAATTCCATTGGGACAAAATATTATCCTTTTAATTCGATCCTTTCTGTTCTATTGTCAATTGTAAAGCTTGAGGCAGCTTGGTCACTATGAGCATATTATGCAAAACATCAATTCAATCCTCTCTATCTTCTCGCTTCAGTTGGAAACATTCTAAGAGGTATCTAGTTTCTCTGCTCCTAACTGTGGCTCTTGTATCTGTTCACTGGCAAGTTTGAGGTTCAGCTAGCCTAGTGATGAATTTTAATACTTAATGTAAAATGTTACATTCACAAATGAATAGACATCAAGGTCTTGCATGGTCCCCTCATCCCAGCTACAAGGCAGAGTACAGAAATGTCTGTTTCCAGTTTTTAATTAACCCAAGTTCCTTATACATGTCAACTCGGAGAAACTCATAAAAGCAGGTGGAGCTTCAGTTGCCATACCTAGAGTCACAATGGTATTTGTGAAGCAAGGACATTTTGCTCCAGTATATCACATTTTACATAGTCTGAGTCAGAGAAAGTATCTTAAAAAATGTACATACTTATTTATATTGTGTTGGAGAAAATGAACATTGCTATGTAATTTTTGCTAAATTAATAAGAATTTTTATTATTCAGTCTCAGAGCATTATTTTCTCCTTTCATAATTATCTTGTTTTTAAAACATTGCTAAAATTTAAATTTTAGATTTACTAATTCATGATACATTCTGTGCCATGCTTATAATTTGTAACAAAGGTATAATGAATGCTGATGAAATTCACAAGCTTGCAGTATGAATTTTACTGCTGATGAAATAAAATTCAGATTTGTAACACATCAGCAGCAATATCTATAGTATTTTAATTCAGTTTGTAATAAGTAATATGGACCCATTTGTAGAAAAAGGCACTGCCTGGATTTCATCAGGTCAGCCACCGGTTTTCCCTAGTGCCCTTCAGATATTTTGAACTATAAAGTCTTCAAATTTCATGCCATTCCCAAGGATTGATGGGAATTGTTCAAAACATCTGCTAGACCCGTTAGCTTACTCATGCCTTAAAATCTTATCCCTTCTTAATTGTTGGAACCAATACAAAATGCTACTGGCCTGCTCAGAAAATTATTTTAAAGTGAGAAAGGGAGCTGGGGTCTATTAGCTATTGTATGTATTGCTGGTTATACTCAAATTGGAAGTATTAAAGGTTTTTTTTTGCATGTTTTGCAAATAAGATTTCATAAGAAACTTTTAATTGATTTATTATATTTATTATTTTAGAAGACAGGATTACATTTTGCCTATTCCATTCTTTTTCCATGGTCATCCATACAATGCCTGTGGATGCTGTCATCCGGTAAGACACAACCAATCTCATTGTTGGCATTGCTATTCACTTGTAGCACCAGCTGAGGATGAAGCTCATTCATTTTCCCTTCTTTTCTCTCATTTTACCCCATGCTTTTTTCTCATGTCTATGACTTGTCAGCCAGACTATTTTGGACATAGGTTTAATGTTGTTTTCAGAAGAGCATTAGACCCACAGTGACAGGCAGATCCTAGGTAGGTAGACTCAGTTTCCATGGATTTTTCCCAATTCATCCTACTATACCCTATATTAGGGAGAATAATTGATAGTTGTTTTCTGGCTTCTGAGCAATGTTTGTGACATGGGAAACAATGTTGAGTAAATCTACTAATTATTGTCTTTAATGTATTCTATATTTAAGTTACAAGAACAATACCTGGACACAGTCAGTGTTATTATGACAGTACAGGATGGAACAACTGACTCAGCAAATTTTATGCTGGTGTACTTTCTGCTGGCTCAGATGGGTGCATTTAACTTGGGTGTCTAGCTTCATCTTTATTGTATAATGAAGATTCTTTACCAGCTATGTCATGTTGAACATCTGGAATGCTTCAGCTAAGTTTCAGCCAGCTCCAAGAAACAACTTAAGAGATGATACTGTATGTCTTGTGGAAAACATTTTACGGTGGCAGGAAACTATAGATAATTCCGGAGCTTCTGATTCCTTCCTGAATTTAATGAAAAGAAAGAAAAACAGGAATAGAATTCCTTTATTTTGGCCATTGCCTAAATAACCCATTCCTTACTTTGAACATATAAAATCTCTCTCGCTCTCTGTCTCTGGTGTAAGATCTCATTGGTTAGCCTTATCTTAATTTGTTTTGTTTCTTTCTACACTACAGCTAAATTAGTATATTATTCCTACTGTATTACAATGGCCTCTTCTCATATGACATGTATATGTGTATGCATAGATGTTCAGAAATACAAGTTTGCAAAAAGTTTTGTGGTCAAAATGTTCCAAACCCAGAGAATCATGTTTTGATCTCACTGAGATCTCACAGAACAATCAAATCTTATTCATGTGTTGCAATATCAGAAAGGACCATGGAGATTCTCAGTCATCCAGGTTATGGTTGTCCCAAAGGTGCTTTTTCAAGAGGCAACTGGACTTTCTTTGATAGTCACAGCTGAAGAAGCCTCTTGGATGAGAAGCAAAATGTCTTCAAAGAAAATCCACAAAGTCCAGTTGTCTTTTGAAAAAGCACCTTTGGGACTCAGAAAGGATCGTTTCATTGACTTTTGTCACATGCATATTTTGCATGCATCTCTCTGGTTTAACCTCTTGCAAATCTAAACTGAGCTGACACTTTTGTCTAAAACCCTGGAGAAACAGTCAGTCAATAGTACAAATGACAATGTAGTCTTTGTATTTCTCTGCTACAACCAGTTCCATAGATCATGGAATGGTTGAAGTCTGGACTTGTGTTCTAAAAATAAGATAAATCAATTCATGCATATGCGTCCTTCCCATATAAGAGATTGTCTTTGTTTTTCATCTTCCTGTCAGTTTCCCTCTTTTTCTAATATCATCACATACAATTATTAGAGATATATCAAAAACAGTTTATGCCATAGAGAAGCATGACTTTTAATCTAAATTCCATGGTTGTGTTTGAGGTACAAGAAAATACAAATGAGATTGACTAGCTCACCTTGGAAAGGGCCCATTTACACAGACATTCAAATAAGTGCTTTGGATCTTTATCTAAGTCTCTACATAACCAGGGTTTGTAACTCAGTCTTGTTGCTGTTGTTTGGGCAATATTGAATAGAATTAAAGAAGAAAATTGAGGCTCTTAAGGGGGTTGTCTTTGGGCACTCCTATTGAAAATGTCAGACATTTATTTTTATATAGAAAATAAATGATGCGATAAGAAAGTTTAAGTCTCAAAAGTACTTTTTCAAAAGTCAACTGGATTGTTGTTCCTTGATGTTGAAACCTTTCACCTCATCCAAGAAGCTTCATCAGTTGAGACTGGAGGTGGGGCGATGGAAGGATAGGTTCTTAAAAGAAAGTTTAAGGGAGTTTAGTATATATTTATTAGCATAACATCTGAACCTGGTTGGGACAGGAATCCCTAGTTTCCAGGTTAGGAGCATAGACATGGTACTTCCCAGGGCCTTCAAAGGAATGACGAAGTACTTGTTCACTAGGAAAGACAGAAGAATCCTAGCATTTGAAGCCTGGGATATAGACCTGTTGTTGTAGAATAGCCAAGGTCTTAGACTGGGAGATTGGAGGTCTTAAACTTAATCAGGAAAGTGGGTAGCATATAATTATGAAAATAAATTACAAGGGGGAGATATTGTTTTAGTGGACAATGTGGGCATACAAAAAGTTCTTCATCTATATAATTCTAATATGTATAAAGCAAGTGACATCTCTTTAGAAGAACTACATGAATTTTAACTAACTAAAATTACTGGGGATTACAGAAGAACAAAGACAGATTATAAAACAGACCTACTGTATAACAATAAGGGAAGTTTCTGAAACTATACAACAGGGCTGTCAAACTCGTTGTCAGTCTTGGAAGCCATATTTTACTTGGGAGCTTCGAGGTTGCCACATTTGATGCCTGGGAATTTGGGGGGGGGGGATTTCATAGTGGAGAAGAAGAATAGACACAACAACATTCTTTCTCAGAGAGTCAAGGACATGTTGCCCTGCACCTGGAAGGGGATGTCTCCAGCTTGCCTGAAGATTTGATTGGACCATGTGATGGACTGATGGGGTGCAGGGAATGGATTTTGAATTCTCGTTTGGGAAGGGAGGACCTGGAAATCGCAGATTCGGGTTTTCTCAGGTGTGCCATATGACAACTCTAATAAAATGGAACTTTGAGGAACTGTCTGTCTCGGAGTTTATTGAATTGGAGTTGGTTAGTTGGAATGCTGACACTTGTGTTGTCATGTTGTCGTCACATGATATATCGCAACTTTTTACCCCTTCACTAAACCAGGCATGGGTGTGGCCTGCACATGATGCATCCAGTCTGCAGGCCGCAAGTTTGACACTCCTGCTATATAATATAGATTAAAATTACAACTGTTTTCTAGCTGAACTTGTTTATTGATTCCTTAGTCTCCTGAAGCAAAAGTTCTTTGCTTGTTCTGTGGATTTTTTTTTCAGCTTGTATTTTTTAAGCTCATGAGAACTATGTTATGTTTTTCCTTTTCCTAATCCCATATTTAGCTTTTCCGTTTCCTCTGCCAATTTTTCTTAATATGTAAAATGACCAAAGGTTTTTGTCTATCTTTAGGAGAGAGAATAGCTAGGATCTGATTGTCAGGGTAGGCAGTCTCCCTTGGCTGTAGACTGAGAATGTCTGAGAGACAATAAATTTTTAAATTAGCAATTTGTGCATGAATTTAAGCATAGGGCTTCTTCTTTTTTGTCTGCAACAAAGAGATTAATTAAGCCAAGTTGTGTCTGAGGTCCTACCACTTTTGGAATAGATGAAGAAGATCTGGAGGGCCGAGATGTACAATTGAGACTGTTCTGAAGGCTGATAATTATCTCTCCCAAATAAAAAATTAACCATAGTGCCATTATTTACTGTTACTGTTTTTCTTAATAAGGGATAGACCGCAGATACAAAGACTGCATTTTGTTTTCCCCCCTCACAAATATTATTTTATTATACACATTTAAAGTCAAACTTTGTAATACTGCATTCTTCATACTGCATCCCCAAAATATTTTGTGTCCAGGGGTGGGCTGCTACAGGTTCGCACAGGTTCGGGTGAACCCGTAGCGAAGATTCTGTGCAGTTTGTTAAACTGCCAAATCCCACTTCTGGCTGGCCCCGCACTCCCAGGAGTTCCCACGTGACCCATTTTGGATGCAGGTAAGCGCGGGGTGCACCAGAGGCTCGGGGAGGGCAAAAAACAGGCCTTCTGGAAGTTCAGAAAGGCCTGAAATGGCCCATTTCTGGCCTCCAGAGAGCCTCTGGAGCCTGGGGAGGCCGCTTTTGCCCTCCCGCAGGCTCGAGAAAAGCCTCCAGAGCCCCGGGAAGGTGAAAAACAGGCCTCCTGGAAGTTCCGGAAGTCTGGAAACGGGCCTATTTCTGGCCTCCAGAGCCCGGGGAGGCCGTTTTCACCCTCCCAGAGGTTTGAGGAAAGCCTCCGGAGCTCGGGGAGGGCAAAAACACCCCTCCACCTTGGTGCAGGAGGCCGATTAGGCCACACCCGCCATGGCCACGCCCACCCAGCAACCGGGCAGCAAACCATTGCTAAAATTTTTGAAGCCCACCCCTTTTTGCATCTATAGTAGTTTCTACTAAATGGGTAAAATAACATTGTGGGATCAAGCAACCACTTCAGTGGAATGGCAAGTGGATCAGTGAAGTTGGCCATCCTGTGATTTACTGTTTCCCAGATAAACAAATGTATGTTACTGTTTACAAAAAAAGTTAAGGTGCTTTAATGTTTACTGAACTGGTCAATATGTTCCCTGAAACTCTAAAATATTTAAAAGGAATGGAGGATTTTATCCAGCAAGAATTAGCTTGGAAAAGATCAATTTTAAATGAGATATGTGTTGTATCTAGAGACTGCTTTGAGTATAATGGTAGATTTGAGTGGGATGACATTTCATTTTCCATATAAAGAGTTATCGATCTGCAATACCAATTCAGTGCTGTGAATGTCTGATTCAGCTATTAAATCATTCCAGTTGGAAGAGTGGACACATTCAATTTCAAGCAGATCTCTAAAAGAATGGGTCCTTCCTCTGACAACATTTCAGCTTTCAGCTAAAACCAAACTATGTAAAAGGAGAATTTTAAATATTTTTGCAGGAGCTCAAGGCAATCTCTTTGATTCTAGTGAACCTCTTGATGCTTTGTAAAGTGCCTTCCTCAGAACATTAAAGTAACCATATCTTTTGGAAGGCTGATGAAGCTGCTTTGAATGCTTGACTGTTTGCATGTAATAGTTATTTTGCTTCAATGACAGCCCAGCAGAACTTCCTCCAGTAAGAAACTAGAAGAGACAGCCTTTGGAACTGCTGCACTGAGTTTTCTAAAAGATGAAACTGCTTAAGCCCTTTGCTTATTTGTGCCAATATATTTTGTGAATCCTCTCTTTTGAACAGTTCTGCAACCCTCATGTGGGTTGCTCGCAGCTTCTTTATCTCAAAATCCATGCAAATCACTTCCTTTGGTAGCATATTGTTTAATTCTAATCAAAGGACAGCCTAATTGAGATATAAACAATGTTGGTTCCTGATATCATTCTTTCCTAATGAAATGCAATCATTTTTTTATGAAAAATACATTGTAAAGAAAGAAGCATGGCACAACTACAGGATAAAGTTGGCATTTGCAACCCAAACCTACAACAAAACTATCTATGTTTTGAAGAGAGAAACTTAAAGTTTTTAAAGTTTTGAAAAATTTTACATCTGGTCATACTGTGTTTTTTGCAAGAATAATGCATAATGCATATTTCTGCAGAGAGGATCTTAAAAACCAGCAAGAGGAATGCCACTTCCTATTGATCTGCACTAAGTCATACTGCTTTCTAAGTAAATTAAATGTATCCATGTTAGCACTGCATTTATTTTATATTACAACAGCTGAAGGCCAGAAATGGGGCCGTTTCTGGCCTCCAGAGAGCCTCCGCAGCCCGGGGAGGCTGTTTTCGCCCTCCCGGCGGCTCAAGAAAAGCCTCTGGAGCCCAGGGAGGGCGAATTTGCCCTCCCCCGGCCATGGTGAAGAAGGCCAACTAGGCCACGCCCACCATGGCCACACCCACCCAGAAAATCCATTGCTAAAATTTTTGAATCCCACCCCTGAGTAGAGTGGTCTGGAAATTTATTTTCTTGTGATCTGAAATGTTTCACTGCTTATTCAAGTAGTTTCTTCAGCCTGAGCAAGTTAGTTAAGGAGGACTCCTAAGCAAGCTGCTCAGATTGCCGAAGCTTCTTGATCAGCAGTAAAATGTTTCAAACCAAAAGAAAAGAAGTCTAGTTGTCATGATTTAACTTTCAGACAGCTGCTTTAAGGTTTGCAGCTCATAAACTAAGGGCAGAACCGCATAGGTTTATGGCAGCCAAAATCATAAAGAGCCTGGGAGAATCTTTTCAGATCAACATATTGTATTAAAAGCCTAAGCTTTTATGCTGAGTGACCTTGGGCCAGTCACACTCTCTCACTAAAGAGAAACTGTTGATCTGAAAAGTGATCCCAGGCTCTTTATGATTTTGGCTGCCATAA
>JANHFL010000801.1:68867-88234 GCA_032468155.1 Oxyrhabdium leporinum
TTATTGACAAATCATCGGTTATCTGTTGAAATTCACCAAACTATGAAGGAAGCATAAACAGAACAACATGGAGCTTATTGTGATTACCAGAAAATCATTAGTATGAATGCATTTGAACAATTAAATATGGCCCCTACTAATCATGCTGCGATTACCGTTTCAGCAGAACCCCACAATGGCTAATCTTTCTTTCTCAAGAAGCAACATGAATATGATGATGACACAAGACCCAACATTTCATTATATGGCCAAGAGTTTTAACAGACCTTTACAAGTATTTCTCCTTGGACTTTGCAACATCATGATTAGTTTATAATGAACTCTTGGTATTGGGGTTGACATTGATGTGAGATCACAAAGGTTGGTCTCCTTCAGAAAAGCAGCATCAGCATGAGGTGATGGGTTATTCTCTCTGAAATAGGCAGCAGCACTGTAAAGACAGAAAGCCTAGTTCTTCAGGCAAATAACATCAGCCCAGAGACATATCACTTGAAGGATGCAGTTTAATTTCTGACAGGTACATAGCAGCAAAGGGACAGCCTTTTCTTCTCTGGTTGAGGGAGATTAAAGCAGCCCAAATCCAACTGGAGACGATGAAACTCTTCATTACCAGTAGAGGATTATGAACTTTTTCACATTGAGCTGAAAAAAATATGCTTAGTTTTTCTCTCTAGTTGCTGAAGAGCTTTTGAGAATACATGGAAAAAATACTTGCAAAAGTCTCACAAGTCTACTAAAACCAATAGATACAATTAGTTCATTAAGCTGCAGATTCCAAAAGGACTGCTGGAAGATGAAGAACAACATGTATGTTTTATCCCAAGAGCCTTCAAAAGTGGGTCTTTCCTTCCCCATACTAACCTAGGAATTAAGCTAGACATTTGAAAAAGAACAATCTGACTGTCAGGATTGCAGAAATTTCACCACCTCAAAATTCATTTTCCCCAGTTTCTTACGATACACATAATATATATATATATTTCTACAGCTAAAAATGAAAAATAGCATAAATCTCTGTTGAAGAAATAGCTGAAATTGTAACTTCACATGGGTTTTCTAATTTTTTTTTTTAAATATTTCTAGTATTTTAATTGTAGTATATTTTTTGAACTGTAAGCTTCCCAGAATCATTGACTGAGATGGACAGCTATAGAAATTGAATAAGTAAAAAAAACATCCTGGGATATGAGAGACTTCTCTTCACATGCTTTGAGGTGAATCAAACGACAAACCTCCTGTAGACCAGCCCATCTGGAAGGCAGTTGGGAAAGGCCACCAGAACATTATATTGCCTGTAGGATACAGGATTTGCCATTTTTCTACAAATGTTACTTTTAAACACTGTTGTTAAAAATAGAAATTAATGTTGAGGTTCTGACACTGCTCAGGGCTGGGCTTATTCTTGCTAAATATTACAGTACTTTTATTTAAGAATTACTAATTAATACAAATTAAGCATGATTTATTTTGTGGGATTCTGTATGTCTGCACAGCAGACTGCCTTCATTTCTCAAAGAGTTTTCCTTTAAACAATTATTTATTGTTCACTTCTCTCCAGAAGCAATTACTGGGTGTGTTTGAAATATTCAAAAATGTCTTCGATTTAATGCTGTTAAAAATTTTTTATAATGTTCCTAATTGTATATTTCCCAGTCCTGATGTTCATTGTTGCGATGGTGGGGTTGCTCCTGAGAGGGATGAATGAAGAATGCTTGAAATGTAGGCCAAGGGTATATATTTCCAACACAATCACCCAAGCCATGAAGGTCATCCCAGTTGCCCAGGTAAAGCAAGCATACACCTCTATGAAGCAGCAGCAATAGAGGAAAATGCTGGAGAAGGAAGAGGATTACTTTAGTGACAATGCCAAAGGCATCATCACATATGCTGTGGGAGAAGGCAGTGGTGAACCACTCCTGTATTTTATCAAGAAAATCACAAGGATGGGAAAATATTAAAAATGATGGATGATAGAGGGCCGGATAATGGGCCTCTCAAGTTGGAGGGCATTCATTATGCTACTGGGGAAAAGCTGATGAACTTCTGGAGTGTTAACAGTATTTATGAGAAGGCTAGATTAAAGCCTTCATGACAGCTAGCTGCTGATGTTGCCAATACAAAGCTGCAAAGACAGAATTGCAGTGGGAAGACGCAATGTAGGAAGCATGAATATGGGAAAATTCAGTGCAGTGAAAAATGAAATGAGTAGAAATTGATATCTTAGGTGTTAGTAAATTGAGAAGGATTGGAATTGGATAGTTTTTATCAGAAGATCCCAATGTTTATTCTTCAGGACTGTAATGACAGAAAAGGAACCATGTTGTTTTTATAGTTAGGAAGGATATAGCAAGGAAAGTACTTGGGCTAAAATGTAACCATAATACCATAATAATAGCACTTAAATTTACACACCGCTTCATAGTGTTTCATAGCACTCTCAGCATATTGCACCCAACAATCTGGATCCTCATTTTACCGATCTCAGAAAGATAGAACGCTGAGTCAACCTTGAGCTGGTCAGGACTGAACTGTTGGTGGTGGAATGCAGAGTTGGCCTGCAATACTGCATTCTAAACCATTGAGCCACCATGGCTCTTTAATATCAAACTAAACTTCATGAACAACCCCTTAATATGGAGATAATCCAAGTTTATGTTCCAACCATCACCCCTGCTCCAACAAAGTTTGTTTGCCAGCTCAACCGATGCTGCCTCCATATTATAACGTGGTCTGAAACCCAACTATTAATCTGTTTCCTCCAAGATCCTCGCAACTGTTGTCCATTAATTTCCACAACCTTCCCCCAAAAAGCGAAGTTGGAAACTGGCAGGTTTCCATCCAGAATGGAATAATCCATTGATGGCTGATTTGAACTTTGGTGTTGGGGAAAATTCCTAAAAATATCATGGGCTTTCAAGAAAACAAATAGGTAATCAAACAAATCAACCCAGACTTTTTGCTTGAGGCACAAATGACCAGGCTCCAATTGTCCTACTTCAGGCACATTATGAAAAAGTTAGTTCTCTGGAGAAGTCTATAATGCAGAGAAAGGTGGAAGGAGAAGGACAACTAGCAATAAGCAGGATGGACTTAATTATAGCGGTGATGGGTGCCCCACTGGAAGGACCAGGTTAGAGACAGATCTTCAAGGACAAAACATATATAATCACTAAATCACTGTCTTGATGGCACAAAATCAGTTTTAAATACAGGTAGTCCTCGATGTACGACCAAAATTGAGCCCAAAATCTATGTTGTTATGTGAGATATCTGTTAAGTGACTTTTGCCCTATTTTACAAGTTTTCTTGCCACAGTTGTTAAGTGAATCATTGCAGTTGTTAAGTTAGTAACCTGATTGTTAAGTAAATCTGGCTTCCCCATTGACTTTTCTTGCCAGAGGATCACGAAAGCTGATCACATGACCCTAGGACCTTGCAATCATCATAAATATGAGTCAGTTGCCAAGCATCTGAATTTTGATCACATGATCCATGGGGATGTTGCAATGGTCACAAGTATGAAAAACAGTCATAAGTCACTTTTTTCAGTGCCATTGTAACTTTGAATGGTTAGTAAACGAACTGTTGTAAGTTGAGGACTACCTGTACTGTATATTTATATACTTATCTATATTTAAATTGATATGCGTATCTTCCCCCATGTATTTTTCATTGTGTTCATTTTTTAATCCACATAATTATTTGCATCAGTATTTTTATTGTTGATGAAAAACGTTCAGTTTACGAAAGTAGCCAGAAGTAAGATATCAGCTATAATCATGAAGATACTGGGAACTAATTGTCTCTATGGCATTTACCCCAACCCAGTGACTCCTACTTCTGCTCATCTCTTTCTGAAGGAGAGAACAATATGTTTAGAATCAGTAGCAGTGAATTATCACAGATCTAAGAAAAGCATCAATTTCTGTCAAGGAGCAGGGGCACATGCATTCAAATGTTCTTCCTTCCTCCAAGATATTTTCCTAGTTCTTAGGCTGAGAAGGTTGCACAAATGTGATTTATTTTTTCAATCATACTACATGGGATTGCTTTATTAATTACCTGTCTATCTCTAACAAGTGATGCAATTTTCATGGGTATCGTTGAGAGCTGTGTTAAGAGCAGATCTAACAGATATTCCATGTATGCTTAGGGATGTACAAGAAATCCATTGCTGCAAATGGTATAAATTGGTAATACAGATTGTATTATAGTAGCTTGGGGCAATAATGCTGGAGCCTTGATGTTTTATACAAAGCAATATATTTTGGAAAAAATACCTTAAAAATGGATCATTAAAGAGTGTGAAGCTATGTTAAAATGTTGTATATCACCCATAATTATATATCACAAACTATACATTAGTTTCTTAAAATAGTGTTAATTAAGAATACCAACAATCAAAATGAATTATTAGAGAAAACTAATCATATTGATGCTACCAATGAAAGTTATTTCCAATTTTTAAAATAATTCATAGAATGTTTAATGGAATGAAATAATGAGTCATTGCAGTCAGTATTGATATGTGCCAGCAGTGGAGTGAGATGTAGGTTGATAGACAGATTCATTTGAAAATCAGCTGTTTTTGTTCATCAGGCTTGCTGAAATTTCATCAACAATCCTTTTGAGCCAATTAAAAAAAAATCTCATGGGTAGACCTGTGCATTCTAGGTTCAGATAATATCAGCCATGCACTACAAATCAGTCAAATTCATAATTATGAACTTCATTGTCCCTATTATGTAGGATAATTATTTTATCCCCTATATACAGTAGCTCATTCCTAAATGTTATTTCAGAGAACATTTTATCTTTTGTGCTTTAACAGTGCCTGTCTCCTAGAATTTATGGTGATTACGGTGATCTGCCAGGAAACATACAGGCTAATGGAATTAAAGGCTTGGAGAGATAGGAACTTGAAGGTACAGTTATATTAGGAACCACTTGTGAAAGTTTGATTTATCCCAAAGACATATTTCAGACAGCATTTGATTTTCTTTAAATAGCCTGCTACCAAATGAATGCAAAACCTAGCAATAAACCCAAGTGAAATGATGTATAAAGACATTCACTTATTACAGATGAAGAGGCAATCTACACTAAGGTGACAATTACAGGCAAGGGTTGTTATATGGAAAAGAAAATCAAAAGACATTTCTACTCCAGGGGAAAAGGATGGCAATGTGAAGGGAGGGAGGGTTGAAATGCTAAAGAAGAAAGAGAACGTTAGAAGTGAACGTTCTAATTTACAATTTCCTGGAGCAAAAAATAGAATCTTAGCACTGTTCAAAGGCAGCTTTCTTCTGAATGGTGACCTCCAAATTTGTTGAGGTATAAATCCTAGAATTTTCAGTAATCATGGTCAAATGTCATACTACTAGATAAGAATTCTGGGACTGAGGTCAAACACACCTCCAGGGCACCAAGTTGTAGAAGGCTGCTCTAGAGACATTCTGTCTCTAGGACAAATACCTAAATGTTGACAACTACATTTGTCAAAATACAAACTACATTTTAGAAGCCAAGAATTATGTTTGGCCAGGAGCTGCACTCAAATAAGTTGCTAAGACCAAGGCAAAAAGAAAGCAAAATAAGTTCCACTTAATTTTAATAAAAATACAATTATTTAAAAACAGTTAATCTGATTTCTTCCCATGAATTTAATGTTTTATTCTGTTGGTCATATAAAGTACTACTGGTTCATGTTCATTTCTGAAAGGCCTTTGGTAGCACAGATTCTGTTCTGAGCAATGAGCTTTATTGCTGAAACAGTCATCCAGATAATTTCAGTCTCAAATCTGTTTTATATGAATATAAAATGTTTGCTTGTTTTTTTAATAAGAGCAAGATCAGTGTAAGATAAGGATCAGTTTAGCTTTTCACACTTGAAATAGTGCAATGTTTATCATTGCCGCAATATAAAAAAGATGTTGAGACCCTAGAAAGAGTGCAGAGAAGAGCAACAAAGACGATTAGGGGATTGGAGGCTAAAACATATGAAGATCAGGTTCCAGGAATTGTGTCTAGTTTAATGAAAAGAAGGAGTAAGAATGACATGATAGCAGACATGATAGCAGTATTCCAACATTAAGGGGCTTCTACAAAGAAAAGGGGGTCAACCTATTTTCTAAAGCATCTGAAGGCAGGACAAGAAACAATGGATGAAAACTTATTAAGGAGAGCCTAGAACTAAGGAGAAATTTCCTGACAGTGAGAACAATTAACCAGTGCAATGGCTTGCCTCCAGAAGTTCTGGGTACTCCAACACTGGAGGGTTTTAAGAAGAGATTGAACAACCGTTTGTCTGAAATGGTATATGTCTCAAGTTTCAAGTTTCCTGCTTCAGCACGGGGTTGGAATAGAAGACCTCCAAGGTCCCTTCCTATTCTGTTACTCTGTTAGTTAGGAATTCTTGGCTGTGATGAGCAAATCCATAGGGGAAGAATAAGGGTTACTTCCAGGGGTAGGCTGCTGCATAGTCACAGAGGTTCGGGCCAGCCTCTTGCTCTGAGCTCTGGCTGGCCCCGCCCACCCACTGTTGCCCTAAGCTATCGCTAAATAACTCGCCTTTCCGCTGCCCTCGCTGCCCAAGTGAGCTCCGCGCCACCCCTGCTGTACTCACCAGAGATGCTTAATCATCAGCTGCCTCCCTGAAGCTTCGCACGAGCCTGAAAGTGGCGCATGCGAGCGATGCGACCATGCGCACGACCAGCGAACCTCTTGCTAAAGCAAGAGCAGCCCACCTCTGGTTACTTCCCCCCATACACTTGGCCGTTTAGAGACAACCTTAAGTGCTTTACTATCTGGGTCTTGTTTATATTCCACTAAATATAATTGGCTTTTACTAGGGAATGTGGGAGGTGCAGGGGAAGGAAGCACAGCTAACCTCATGCCCCTAGGCCTGGATACTGAAAGCCTCTACAAAAAAGAACTTGGATTCCATTATACTGATTTAAGGGAGCAAATTTTTCTAACAATCCAGTAGCATTTTTTAACAATGTCGTTCTGAATATTGTGACAGTGGTAATAATTTCAGGCAAGTAGGGATTCAAGGGAAATCCCTCAAAATAAAGGAATAAAGAGTAACCCTCTCTCACAAGATCTCCCAAATTCATGTTCTAGTTTATGTTGGAAAACAGACATTTCACCCTATAAGAGTATCTTCAGATGTAGAGATTGTAATCATATATCTGACTGTAAATTTCACAGAATTCTGTAGCATTCTTAGATAAGAATGTAGAAAATTGCATAGAAACATATCGATCCTGAGTAAAATTGAATAATATTGTTATTAATTTTCAAGATGTTATACCCTATATTATATTTGATAATATAAAAACCTTAACTATGCTGCAACAGAGAGAAAATGATATGACTGGATAAAACTTTTTCGTTCTATGGAATCTGAATTATTGATTCAGTTGACATTCATTGCAATCATGGAATTAGCTGCCAAAAGGAAAACTATTTTATAATAGTTTTTCTCTTTAACCATTTAGAATGGACTGGACTGGACTGGACTGGACTGGACTGGACTAGAATAGAATAGAATAGAATTAGAATTAGAATTAAAACAGAATAGAATACTTTATTTGGCCAAGTGTTTAGACATTAGACATAATCATGAAATTAATATAATGGTTTTCATCTTAAGTTTTTTTCAAAAGGTCATTTGGAGGAAACTATTTTTCCCAAATTCTTACCACTTTTTACAATAATATCTGAATAATTTCAATTTGTTTGGATATAAAAATATATTATCTGCACAATTTTCTTCATTTGTAAGTTCCAATTACTAAGGTTTTCCTACAAAGCCTAAGTAACTGGAAAAAAAATCTATTAATGAAAATTTTATTTGGGCAAAAATTATTCTTGTGCATTAAAATTTCTCTTTTTATGCAACATAGTTGGAGAGGTTAAATTGAATGCATTCTGGGTTTCTCCTAAAGCACTTTTACTCTTGGTGGAGGATGAAAAAGCTGAGGATAGAGAGAAATAGCGAAGAGTAAACAAAAAGGCTCCAAAATGCAAGACAAACAGTATTTTTATTACTTATTCAAACAAATGAATGTATTTTAAAATGCAATGGAGTCGGAATATACACTAGGTGATATTTATAGTGTAATTAACAACTAATTGCTATCATTATTTTCAAGTTGCTAATTGTACTATTTTCTTTCTAATTTTTGCATGTGTGGGATTAGATTGATGGAACAAACTATAAGCAACTTTAAAGAAAGAAGTAATTCTAATAAATACTTTATTTCTATCAGGTTGTGTGCCAAATGGTGATGATTTAATAATTTTATATTTGTCAAAAGCCTCCTCCGTTCATATGCCTTTCGGATGAAGTAACAGGAATGGGCAAAGCCAAATGATATGATTTTATTAGTACTGTTGTTTGCTAATGTATTCATGCTTCAGCAGGTGGCAGCATCTACCTGTCTGGCTTGGGATGTCCAAAAAGCCACCAGAAGTTAAGATGAACTCAAAGCTAACTTTTAATTTAATTTAATTTAATTTTTATTTATTTTATTTTTAGAATAGTAGAACCAATATGATGAAAGGATGAAAATAGATATAAAAAATAGAATCATGCATATCAGCTTTTTTGTCTGAGTGCCAAATTTTATGTTCATTTAAATCCTACTGTCAGTAGCACTTGAAGAAATTATTCATATAGCCCCAGGGACTATCTTCAGACTCATTTGTCTCTTCTGATTGCTCCTGAAAGAAGACTTGTTCTTCCTCAACTCTGAGGCAAAAAAGGTTGAGAGAGTTTCGGATAAAAAGACTCCCTTTTTAGGAGGGTGATGAATGCAGTGGTCTCCAAAGGACCTTTCCCCTCCAATCTCCAGGAAGACCTCATCAAAGATTCTGAGTGCCAGCTTAGGATTAGCAAGTTTGACATCTTAAAAAATCATTCAGCTGCATTATGACTCAGTAATAAATTATTCTTATGATTGCTAGTTTAGGTAATCCATCTGTCTACAAATGTGGGTGCTCCATCATGGGAGGTTTTCAAAAAGAGATTGAACAGCCATTTGTCCAGAATGCGCGGCAGCGACCTGAACACCAGCTGGCTGGCATGCGTGCCATAGATTCACCATCATGGGTATAGGGTCTCCTGCTTGAGCAGGGAGTTGGACTAGAAGACCTTAAGATCCCTTCCAACTGTGTTATTCTGTATTCCTATTATTCATTCTTGTTCTAGGCGCTGAAGCATTGGGTGGCATCTTAATTCAGGAGGTTCTTAGTTGAGGCAGATCATCTAGATTTCAGTCTTCAGATCTGGTTGGGGTGAAAGGACTATTGATTAGTTTTATGGGAAAATTTGTTCCAAGCAGTGGACCCAAGAATCAGGTGCAAAAAGCTAGAGCAGAATTCATTGTTGGCCCAGGGTTGGTAGAATGCATGAGAAGTGAAAAGGGAGATATACAAGAGATAGGGAGGCAGACCCACTGTCATCTTAGTCACACTTATGGGCAGACCAGGAATTTTCCAGTCCTTTTGCCTTCTCCTGAAGAGATGAGGCCAAAGAGTAGATTAATACTGAGTGCATTATTCAGAGCATACTGCTTAGCTTTCAGCAATGCCCAGGGATCTCATTTTATTATTTTATTGTATTTAACTTTATTTTTAAAACAGAATTGACATATTTGTGGTATTGTGAAGAGAAATAACCAAAACACTTCATTGAGAAGTATAGACAATACAGTATAGACTGGCATACTTAGGAAATTAAAAATGGCTTCTTGGTAAAGAATACAACAGTATGTAATTAATTTCAGTTTGCTTAGATATCAAAATCTCTAACTGCACAATTTTCTTCTTGTATTTTGTATGGGATTTATCAATACATAAGGAGGATGTGAGAAATGCCCTCCAAAGCTATAAATGGATTTCAGAGGCTAAGGTCCATGCCCTCTCTCACACACGCACAAAATCACAATACAGATGTGCTCCAAAAACTATTTATACCATGCCCTCACAATGTTACCTTCACCTCATCTATCTAACTCAGAGATGAGATGGCTTGAAGTTATTCTTAAGTATCCCAATTTTAAAATAGTGTTCATTGTCTTCTCTGGACAAAATTTTGGCTGTGGATACAATTTAGGTTAACACATAGTTGATGACAAAGGGATCCCCTGATTTCCTACTGATCCATTTTAGCTACTGCAAATATATATTTTTGTTTTTGATCCCTGGAAACTGTTGTCAGCTGCCATTTTGGCTTAGGCTGCAAGAGGTCTGTATACCTGGTCTCTTCAGAAGTTTTCCCCTCTGTAAATACCAAAGTGCTTTTCAGTTTTTGTACCAGGATCTTTGTTATAGTGTTTTAAAAAGAGCATTATATGTTAGACCTGACTACTGTTGCTAAGTGGCATGGTCATGTGATGTCACACTGTATAATTGCATCACTTAGTGATGATAATTCTGGTCCCAACTGCCATCCTTAAGCAAAGACTATATTGAGATTGGCTATAATAAGCTTGTTTGCACTGTACTTCCTTCTTATATGCTGGTGAATCAGATAGGCATTTGCCCAAGCTGTTTCTTGTTTCAGCCTCCTTTTCCTAGAGAATGATTGTTACATATTTCTGTCAGGGTCATCTTCCTTACTGTCCCAGAGAGAAGCACAAGAAATCTTGGGCTTAGAAGATGAAAGTTAGGCAAGAGCACTTTGATATAGCTGGGTCACCTTTGTTAACGACGAAGAGATGATAGGAATGGGATCTACCCCAAAAGTCTTTGTTTCAAGCGTAGAGTCTAGGACCAGCATATCACGGACAGCTCTTCTAATCCTGGCAGAGTTGGAAGTGGGTAAGATCCATTTTAAATTTGCTTGCAACTTGTCTCCACATAGGATTAAGTGATTCAGTTATGGGAAGGATTTTCTTTATACAATGTATGGTTTACTTACAGTGATGGTTCCAACTTTATTACTGGATATATATTTTCCATTCTATTTCCTTGTAGAATTCATCTGATAAATCCAAAAGAAACTGATATAGATACAATTAGAAACATAATGTGGCATCCTTTGTTATTAAGACAGCGTTTGGCTCTTTCTTTCTTTTTTAACTCTAAGTCCTATTGTATTATCTTCTCAGTATTAAAGGCTGAAATTCTAAATCTTACTTGCCTGGTAAATTTTGTCTTCAAAGAAAAACCAGAAAGTCCAGTTGCCTCTTGAAAAAGCACCTTTGGGACAAACATGACCTCCATGACTAAGAATCTCTATAGACACTTGCCTGCTAAAGTTACAGTTTAGGATAATCCCTGCTTGAAAATTGTAGCATTCTCTTTATTTTGTTGTTCGCTTTGTGGACTAAGAGGAGTTTTTATACTTAGCATACTTATTGCTGATTAGGCTTTTGAAGCAGTTATATTTTTGCAAAAAAAAAAAGGATCGTTTTTATTTAATTAAAACAGCTTTCAACTTCACAATTTGATCCACCTACATTAGCAGTATCCCAAATTTCTGAATTTTCTGGATTGAAGTACTGGGCAATTCTAACTCCACATTTACTTTTAAAATAGAAATTAATTATGTCAGTATATAAGAGTTCATGAATTGAAATAGATATGCTAACAGGTCAGCCAATGGGGACTGTTTGGTGACTCAGACGGCTTGGAGCTTGGACGTGGCTTAGCCAACTGATCTATACATATATAAGAGTTAGTTTGTCCTTGGATCCTTGCTCCTCTGTATTATATTGCTTCCGTGTTTACAGTATATTGCTTCTGTGATTATGACTTCTGCATTCTTCTGGTTCTGACTTCTGCTGCATGGTATTGTATACATGCATCACACTGTATATTATTGTATATAAATGAATCCTGCTGAATTATTTAATTGTGTGCTGGTTGGATTGCTGCAAACTCTAATAAATTCTTTATAAAAACTCTATAAGAGCTGGAATAGCTTAACAAATGAATAAAATAGGAGTCTTCCAAATATGAAAATATTAAAAAGAGATAAATCCTTAATTGTTGGACATCTCAGATAATGTTTTTAAAAATGAGTTACTTTTCTTAGGCTGGAAATGCAAAATGATGATGAGGACACTTACGTTGACATATGTGGTGAATTTGCCCCACTAGGGTTTCATTTTGGTTCAACTTTCATATATCTGTTCATTTTGTTCTGGGAGAGTAAAATGGTTTAAACATGTGAATGTAATTTTAAATTATATTCCCCAATTTTTAAATTTGTGAAAAATTATGCATTTAATGTATGAAGTGATTCTATGATTTTGTGGATATTTATCAAATTCAATCTGGGATGAGATTGTCTTTCTGCCATGAAAGAATAATCTTTTTTACTACACCTCATACATTAAAAATACATAAATAGATTCTATGATTCATTAACAGATAAATAGATTAAAATAATATAGATATAATGTTAAATAATATATTATAAATAATATATAAATAGATTCTATTTATTCAGAAATATTCACTTGCTGCATATGAATTAATTGTCTGTTTATTGAAGTCATGGAAAGATTGACCAGTAATATTCTGTGTTGTCAACTGAGATAAAATTTTCTGAACCTCTCTTCCTGGACACAGATACAAAATAAAAAGTTGAATGGGAGAACAGAAAGATGCTGTTCTATTAATAATTTCTATATATGTGTGACAGAATATGAACAATTTAAAGTAGGGGTATTCAACCTTAACAACTTTAAGACTGGTGGATTTCCTCAGCCAACTTACAATTCTGTGAGTTGAAGTCCATGAGTAATAAAGTTGCCAAATTTGGATACTCCTGCTTTAAAGGGTCAAATCATCATGAAAATCCCCTGATTTCTTTGTTTGAAAAAATAAGGTCCACATTCAGAAGAACTTGAACTTAAAAAAGCCAGGAAGAATTCTGTTTCTTTCAACACCTTTTGAGTTTCTTATGAAAATATTGCTCAGGAGCAGCAACTTTTAAGAAGCTTCAGAGGAATTCTTTCTTTCAGCTATTGCCCTAGCGACAACTAAGGTTATGAGTGTGTTGCCAAGCTTTTGAAGACAGCTTCATTGTCTAGGAGTACTGTGGAAAAATTACAATCGTCAAAGCAACCCCATCTTTCTTGCTGATTTCTGTACATTGTAGCTTTTTAGCTGCATCAATATGCCAAATGTGAACCCTACCAGGTGCCTTAACTTAACTTTTCCTGGCATGAAGTTTAAGTGCAAGTGCTTTTGAAGAAACAATGAGTTGCCAGATTAGACTGGGCATGCACTGTTGATCTGACAAATGGCAGCAATTTTCGACTGCACATTTGAAATACAATCTGTTAGATGTGCAAGAGTTGGATGTGAAGCTGCTGCCATGCTTAGGTATCACTCGGTTACATACAGCTTGTACTGCATTTAGCCATCGCACAAGGAAGCAACTGGGGCTCTCCAGATAATGTAGAAGACAACTCCCATAATTCCATGCTATTAGAGGATTGGGCAAGGGAGGGCACTTGGGTTTGTTTGTTTATATTCCACTGCAAAGGTTTGATTTTCAGATACAAATAGTCCTCGATTTATGAACAATCACTTAGTGACCATTTGAAGTTCCAACTGATCTTCCCAAAGGCACTTATGATCTGGTTCTGGATTTTCAACAGTCACCTCCCCTGCAGTCACATGCCTGCATGTTGGGAGCTTGGCAACTGGCCCACATTTATGGCCTTTTGCAGCATCTCATGATAATGTGACTGTGTTTTATGATGTTTTTTGTGGAAAACATTTAGTTCCATTTTTGAGCAAACATGTTTTATAATGAACAATGAAGTCACTTTGCAATCATGGTTGTTTGCTTAATGAAAAATTTAAAAAAACAATTGTAAAATCAGATCAATCATATGGGTGACCTGTTTTACGACTGTCATGACTGGAATGGGCAGGCTTTATTAATATCATTAATCAAGGACTACCTCTAACTATTATGTAAGTGAGCAATTCTTACTTGCATTTTGTGTTTACCAGAATAATGTTCTTATAATATAGTTTATAAAACAAAGTGAAAAAGCCTTACAATACATTTGTTCAGCAGATTCATAACCAGATGATCCATTGTCTTTAAGGGAGCAGTTTCCCCAGTTTATTCTAATAATAAGTAAAATATATGTACATCATCTTCTAGGACTTAGCTTAGCTGTGTATCATTTAAACTGGATTACATATCTACACCAATTGAATCGTATTGATTTGATTTTTGATAGCCCATGGGATTAAATAAATAGATCGGCATTTGGAGGTTTGTGGGAGTGTCTGTGGGAGCATCAAAAAACCCAAGAAGGTGGCATCAAAAACCCTTTTTATAGACTTCATGAAAGACGTAGTTAAAAAAAGAGAGGGGCTTTAATTACACATAGCTACCATCTTCATTTTTTTTAATCCACCAAATTGGATACCCTTAATTTAGGAAGTAGAGTTCATGTTCTTCAGTTTCTTTTTCTTCTTTAATTCTACAAGTAAACAGTCCTGATTGCCACTGCCTAAACGCCTCTCTGCCTTTATACAATTATAATGCTTCAAGTTCAAGAAGTTGTTCATTCCAGAGACATCAAAGATAATGACCAGATCCTCTCAAATGTCAAGTTTATCTTTGCACTTACAGAATATCTTAATCTCAATGTGCTAAGATTCTCTAAAAGCTTCCTTCAAACCAAACTGTCATAAGAACTAGGAATTTCTTTCACAGCTGCTATGCACTTAGAAATGAAGGTAAAGTCTGTTTTTTTAATACTTTATACCTTGTTAATTTACATGTTCAAGCAACAGAAAAGTGTTTTAACTAGGCTAGCTTGAATTATGAGGAAGCTACTGTTTAACTACAATCCTTTGAATACTGAGAATTAGCAAGTCAGGGTTTTCAAGGCTTCTTATATTTATATTTAATGGTTCTGTTATGAAGGAAAAATGAAGAAAACGAGAGGGAAAAAACCTTTCCCCTATCCCTTTCTTCAGGTTTCTGTTCTGTTATCATGCCATTCTGGTTCTTATCCTTTATTAAAGCTAACAAACCCCTTAATTTTTCTTAAGTGTTTGGGCCCTTTGAAATTTTCCCTTTTCTTTATATTTAAAAAAATCCTATTTGTGATGTGGTCAAAATGGCAAAAGCATTGTAAGTATGGGCATTTTGCCATATAATGTTCTATTTTTATCAATTATAATATTAATGCTTGATCTCTTTTCTACAATGCCAATGTCTACCAAAATTTTGCTTTTTCCACAGGAGTTATACACAGGACTCGTGTGTTCAATTGAGCTCAGTGGTTGGCTTGAGGGCTCATCATTGTTTATGTTGGAAAAGCTGCTTAGCGCATTTTATAAACGGTTCACAGTAATATCCCTGGGCATGTACAGCCAGCAATTCTTTGCTTTCATTTCCTTGACTGCAGAGATCCATTTTCTGAATGTTGAAATTGCCAGTAAGAAAAATGAAAATTGTTACCATCTTGGGAACATAACTGTGTGAAAATGTACTTTTCACAACACATCCCACAATATCCTAATGCTAATTGCTGCAGCAATTATTTTAACAATGCCACATTGAGCAAGAAATCACAGCTAGAAAGCTGTTAATACCAAGACAGTTTCCTAGATATGTGTTATTTTCTGTACTAGCATTAATGTGGAACTAAATGGATAGTTGCATAACTCTGTGAACTTCCTATCTGTGAGGATTAAACTAAAGAGAAGACACCTGTGTTCCAAATGAGCTTTACAATTAGAACAGGATTGTAAATAACTGAAGTAAAGATGCTGGCCATTCTTTTAAAATTCTGGCTCAAATTACTGTTTCCCCATACATCTGGCTCCTTTGATATTTCAGAATACCTGTTGGTCTTTTGGAGGTAAAATAAAGGAGGAAAAAAATCATGCTTTTGTGTTTGCTATGAAGTCTGTGATGCTGTTAGGATTTATTAATGTTAAGGAAATCAGATTAATCAGCTTATCAGGTATCTAAAGTAATAGGAATATCCTATCTAGTCAAAATAGGATTGATAACTCTGGGGAGAGCTTTACTGAAGCTAGATCCCCCCCCCCCCCAGTCTTACAAGTTAGAAAAGTGGGTGTATGTGTCTGCGATTTAATGTACTTCTATTGTCCCTCCTGGATCACAGGTTTAAATAAATACCATACTCAAATTGTATCTGCCTATATGATCCTGTTAGAATAAATTGATAGCACATCCCCTGTTATCTATTGCATAGAATACTGAGACATTGCAGTAGCAAATACTGTGCTATAATTTCTTAATGTCTGTCAATAACTAGGTTTCAATTTCTGATTTTTTCATAAAGCTTTAAATCATTCATTTAAAGCAAATGTGAGATTTTATTAACATTTTTTCATATTTAATAACCAAGATTTGCTTTCTTCAAAATCACTGAAAGTGGAATTGGATCATAGCTACGACAAATAATAAGAGTGATAATGAGCCACCCTGGAAGATACCTCTTGAAATATTGACAAGCCCATAATTTTCATTTCCAACCACCAGTTCTGTTATCCACTGCTTCATTATTTTTCTATAAACATTCTAATTTTTTACTGACACCTGTTATGTCCAAACATTTTATGATTCAACTGTAATGGATGAAATACCTTTTTTTTAATAATTAACCCAAATCACATGTAAATTGGTGTTTCAACTTTGGCAATTCTCAAAAACCATTTTTTTTTCAGTCTGTAGTTGATTTTTTGTACATCTACTTTTTATTTTATTTCCTTTCTGTTCTATTGGAAGAATGCTATTTTCTTCTAAATAATCTTGGATGTTGTCCACTATAATGCCTGTGAATAATTTAAATATTGTAGACAAGCTTGTTATTGGCTTACAGTTTCTTGGTATTGTTCCTTTCAGTGGGTCTTTTGGAATCAAATACATTCTGCCAATTATTAGCCAGTCACTGATGTCTCCTTTATGCAATACATTAAGCTGTTTAACTATAATTAGATGTAATCTAGTTAGATATTTGAGCCCCAAATGCCTATTACTATTCGTACTACCTTTGCTTTCTTTTGCCACAGTCATACTATTTCTATTCACTGGTTTTTGTATTTTGTTATCTTCTTGAGTTCTTTCTCTTCTTTTCTACTATCTCCAGTACTATCACATCCACTATCCACACCTTTTTTGTCTTTTTTATCAACAATTGTTATGTTTTAAGTGTGATGTGATGGTCACATGTGTTCTTGCTTGTAAGCAAATGAATATTTCTTGCAGATCTTCCAATGCACCATTGATGCCATTTGTCATGCCATTTGTTGTAATCAATCTGTGCAATCTTCTTGCAGCAACTAAACAGATGGTCCACTGATTCTTCAGCTTCTTTGCAGAGGCAGCACTTGCTATCTATTGCTAACTTCTCAATTCTGGCTTGGTAGGCATATCATCATCATCATTTAACAACACCCACCATCATCATCAATTCAATTCACAGTGTGGGATTGGTAAAAACTTAACAGTTCAAATCCTAACCAATGACCTAAGAGTGGTTAAGGTAACGTCTGAGGATATTCAGGTCATCGTGACTTTTGGGTGCAGAGCATGGTCCATTGCAATTAGTCTTCTTGTCTTTTGATCCAAGTTATCAAGTTGTAGCTGAGTTCAATCAATTATTCCAGCTGAGTATCATATCATAGGCACTGTTCAGGTGTTAATTGCCTTTATGATATTTCCTCCACTTAGCTTTGATCTCAAGATTTTCTTGACACGCTTTATGTATTTTGTTGAAGTAACTTCCTTGACTTGGTTGTGCAACTTGTACCTTTCTTCTGGTGTTACTGCTTTTATCAATTCTTCATTATCAAGTTTGAATCCATCATCTTCAACAATTTTTCCTGTCTTAACAGCAATTGTTGCACATTTATCAATGCCAAATTGCATTTCAATGTCTCTGCTTTCTAGCAGTGAGCTCAATTCAGCTTGCTTTTCCAAACAATTTTAAAATTATTATTATTACTATTATTATTATTACTATTAGTTAAAGCCACCTACTCCAAAAGACTCTGGATGACTTACCACATACAATTAAAAACACAATCAGATATCATAATATTCCAGTCTGGGAACAGAAGCTTCCAGAACCCTAAGAAAATGGATGCCATATGACAGTACTGAATGAATGGTACTTATGACTGCTCCTCAAAAGTTCTGGCCATTGCAGTGTCCACACAGTTACCTGATCACAATTTGGGCACTTAGCAATCAGCTCATAATTATTATGTCTCAGTGTCCAATAATCACATGATTATCATTTGTGACCTTCACTGTCAACTTCTGACAAGCAAAGTCAATGGGGAAGCTGGCAGGAGCTTGCAAATGGTGACTATGTGAAATTGTGCTTAATGACAGCACAGATTCACTCCGTGAACTGCTATCGCTAAGCAGCACGATCACATTATGTTGAACTTTATGACCACAGAAATGAGGAAATTCTGATCCCAATTGCTGCTATTAACATCTACAGGACTACCTGTAGATAGGATCCATCTTGAAACCAGACTGAAAAGGTCTAGACAATGTTAATACTTCAGCACCTTTCAAAGCTGTCACCTGACCACCTTCTCAACATCCTTCAACAAAAATAGAGGCTTCCATTTTGGCAGATCTCACAATTACACATGGAAAACATTTGAAGATGCATTATATCCTCAAATATCTGAAGGATATTTCTACGCTGTACAAATGTCATTCTGTACATCCTGTAACCCCAACAATAGTTTTTAACTCTCCCATTAAATGGCATTAAAGTTATTTTGACATTTGAGAATTCTCCCTTCAGATGATTAGGATATATGAAATTAATTTTTAAAATTGCCACTATTTATTCATAAAACAGTATAAGTATTAAAAACCTGGACTTTTAGGGACTTGAAGTCTTGCTTCTGTTTTTCCTTTAAGAAAATTCTGCATCTGATTTCAGAAAAATACATGATTGGGTGCTCTTTATGGTAATGCTGGATACTGCTAGAATATAATGTCTTCCTTACTATTCAGTGCAAATGTGATGTAGGCAATCAGTGTGCATTTCCCCTCCAAGTTCCCTGCAAAGTCTTCTTATATTCCTAAAGCATCCATGAGCAAAGCAGTAAAGTCTTCCAAAAACTCATTTATATGAGTTTGATCTGTCTTGAGCAATTGGCCATTTTCTTCTAAACTTTGATACACATAGCTGACAGTCTAGTTGTAAGATGAAATCCCTGCATTTTGATGTGCTTTATTGATTGATGGAATTGATGCTGTCTATTCCACCAAGGCAAAGTACCAGAAAAAGCATTCTGATCAATGAAAAGGAACGAATCAGCAATATAGTTCACCCTTGATAGTTTTTTTTATGAAGAGCTGACTATTT
>JANHFL010000801.1:148293-162205 GCA_032468155.1 Oxyrhabdium leporinum
CCCATATTTTGAAGCCAGTCAACTTTGCTGTGGACTTTTCTAGAACCAGGTGAATTAAAGATATCTACACAACATGCTAAACGGGGCTTGTGTTGACCTTGGTTTGTTGGTTTTTGTTGCTTAACCTCTCTGCAAAATTGAGGATCTGGCAGTCATAGAAGTGCATTGTTTTGTTGGCAACGCACATTATGGCCTCATTATGGCAATGTTCAGTGGATTCCTGGTGATCTGCCCAAAGTCTTCCTGCCAAATGGCACGGAAATATTGCTGATTGTGGAGAGAAAAAAAATCTGAAGACCCTTAGGGTAAATGGGTTGATTTTTCAGAGGGATTCTGGACACCCATAGTCATAGCACACAATTCATTCTATATATGGAATTCACAGGAAAGTTTCATATTTAGTCAAAGAGCAGCATGATCACAAAAGGAGCCTCTGTTCCCTACATACATTTTTAAAGACTACAAATGTGCATATTTAAAAAGCATTTGAACATAGAGTTTAAAATTACCATCATTTGACTAGCTCACCAAGTTTTTTTCTAAAATGTTACTGCAAACACAAACAGGGGCCTGGGTTTGACTCTTAATGCAATATAAGGCTGATTTTAGAATCCATATTTGCCTAGAGCTCCCTTAATATAACCTCACATTATAGTAATATCTTCAGTAACTTCAGAAAATGACTTGAATGCCTGGAAACAGCACAAGGGAGTGATGTCTTACAAAGGACAGGCAGTGTACTTAGTAAGTTAAATTGGCACTAAATGTATTAAAATGTATCACTACTGGAAGGAAAGCTAGGGAAAATGTTTGCTGATCAGGGTCTGGCACAAGGGACAAAATGCTGTTCATCCGTTTAAAATAAGCCTTAGAAATATTCTGAGGCATGGAAGGGGAGGGTCAAAAAATTAAAATGGCAGCCATGACGGTGCTAAGCTCATGTGCCACAAAAGGTGCAGGGCTTCATTTGTGAGATTACATCCACCATCTTGACTTTTTTGAAGGACACTCCCCCCTGCAGCTGCCTTATAGATGGAAATAGAACTACAGCTTTAAATTGTTTCTTGCCATTAAACGAGCAAAAGGAATCAAACCTATTAATCAAGTGAAGTCTACAACAAAATATAGCAATTGTGAGTTTTAAGACTATTCTCTTCTGAGACATTTCCCTCCTCCAGTTTATTTTTCTATGCTATTTGATGTTATTTTGTTGATTCTTCTCTTTGAAAAGTTTGTCTGAACATTCTATGTTGGTTTTGTCTGAAGAACTTTGCTCATTTGGATTTTGAAGGAGATCCACAGGGTGCTTCCCCACAGACAAAGTTAGCATGTGTTGGAATGCTTATCCCCCCCACCCCCCAACAAAATCTACAATTCTACAATGTCAGCCAGTGTTTCTCAACCTTTGCAACTTTAAGATGTGTGTAGATTTCAACCATCAGAATTCCCCAGTCAGGCATTGTTGAGAAACACTGCTCTAAGCAGCCAAATGATTAACTGAGACTATTTAGCCATTCTTGATCATAACATTATTATTCTATGCTACAAAGACCACTTTTATGCCTATGCTGGGTTAGCTTTCCTGAATTGTCTGAAAATCTGTTGTAGAACTTCCAATTGCAGGATTTGTCAAAGATGCATGAAAACTGAAGGGATTAGTAAAATGAATCTTATGAAAAGATAGTTATCATTATACCCACTGGAAATTATGTCCCCAGCTCACTCTACCTACAACTATAATTACCAATAATTCTAATCAGACATGATAAAATGCATAGAATGTGCAGATATCACATCCCTATTGAGCTCAGTAGTTTTCAAAACATCGAGGGGAAAAAAATCAGCCTAGATATCTAATTGAAGGAGATATAAACATGTGTAATAAATGTATAATATACACAAGCTATATCTTTCTCAATGAAATACTAATTCCAATCAGAATAGAGCTAGAATGGACCTTGGAGGTTTTCTAGTCCAGACCCCTGTTCAAGCGGGAGACCCTATGCCATTTCAGCCAAGTGACTGTCCAGTCTCTTCTTAAACCCCCACAGTGATGAAAAATCCACAATTTCAGAAGGCAAGCTGTTCCACTGGTTATCCTATCAGGAAGTTTCTCCTTAATTCCAGGTTGCTTCTCTTCTTGATTAGTTTCCACCCATTGTTTTTTGTCCTGCCCTCTGGTGCTTTGGAAAATAAATTGACCCCCTCCTCTTTGAGGCAGCCTCTCAAATACTGCTATCATGTTCTTCCTAGTCCTTCTTTTCTCTAGACTAGCCAAACCCAAATCCTGCCATTGTTCTTCATGTTTTCGTCTCCAAGCCTTTACTTATCTTAAATGCTCTTCTTTGCACTTTTTTCCAAAGTCTCAGCATCATTTTTGTAATGTGGTGACTAAAACTGGATGCAATATTCCAGGTGTGGCCTTACTAAGGCTTTATAAAGCAGTACTAATATTTCATGTGATTTTGATTCTATACCTCGTTATACAACCAATGATTGTATTAGCATTTTTGGCTGATGCAGCACACTGCTGACTCATGTTTAAGTGATTGTCCACTAGGACTCCAAGTTACTGGTTTTGAGCCAAGTTTCATCTAATCTGTACTTGGTTTTTCCTGCCCAGGTGTAAATCCTTGCTTTTCTCCACATTAAATTTCACGTTGGATATGGCCCATTGTTCAAATCTATCAAGATTGTTTTGGATCCTGAGCTTGTCTTTGGGGGTGTTGGCTATTCCTGCCAGCTTAGTGTTATCTGCAAATTTGATGAGTTCCCCTTCTATTCCCTCATCTAAGTCATTTATGAAGATATTGAAGAGTACCAGGTCTAAGAGGGAACCATGTGGTAGTATCCCACTGCTTACTTCCCTCCATCTAGATGTAGTACAATTAACAACTACTCATTGAGTATGGTTTGTCAGCCAGTTCAAATCCATCTGGTGTTGATGCTGTCTATCCCACATTTTTCTAGTTTACCAAGAAGTAGGTTGTGGTCTATTTTGTTGAATGCCTTGCTGAAGTCTAAATATATTATGTCCACAGCATTTTGCTGGTCTACTATTTAGTCACTTTGTCAAGGAATGAAATAAGACCATTTTGGCATGATTTTTAACAAACCCATTCTGGCTTTTAATTATATCTTTATTTGTTTCTAAATGTTCACAGATCTGGGTTGGGGTTGTTGTTTTTTATGATCTTTTCCAGTATCTTCACAGGTATTGATATTAGGCTAATTGGTCTGCAATTTCCTGGTCTGTCAGGGTTTCCCCCCCTTTTTTTGAAGCTGGGGACCACATCATCTCTTTTTCCAATACTCAGGTAATTCCTTGTTGTTCCAGGATTTTTGAAAGATATGGTACAATGGTTTTGAGATAACATCTGCCAGCTCCCTCAGAACTCTGGGGTGTAATCTGTCAGGTCCCAGTGATTTATATTAATCAAGATCAGACAGGTGTTCTATTTCCATTTTCTTGCTTATTTTAATTTTTATATGAAAACATTATTTGAATGGCTGTTGCAGATTGAAAGAATCAGTGTATTTCTGTTCATATTTTATTTCTTCAAACATCAACTACTCTATCCCATTTCCTTATTCTATTATTAAATACCTGTCTGAGTTTGTATTTTATTTCTATCTCTTTATATGAAAAAACCCCAAAGTATAATACAACATTTTGGAAGTGGTAGATAATTATGTTCTGATCAGCCCACAATCTAGAAAGAACAAATAAAGTCAATTTTTATAAAAATTCATGAAGTTGACCTTTCTTGAGCATGTTTGGTAAGATATTTGAAAACTGTGTCTGTAAGTACCATTTTATACAATTTGATTCTGAATGCAGGGGGAATATACAGCATATCACTGTCCCAAATAACTTATAATAAAAACACAATTTTTACACTAACATAAGTTCTAAATGCTATTCTTTTCATATATAATAATTCTAAATAATTTCATATATAATAATTCTAAAAATAATCAAAATACAGTTGAAGTAAATATTATTTCCTTTGGAACTATAATGTACTGTTCCTGTGGGTGAGCATATTTCATGTTTCAGTTAATAGTGACATACCTATGACAGCGAGACTCTCATTAATTTTTCTATTCTTGTGAGATCTTTCACACCCTAACTGGCTATTGGGTTCATAGGAAAATACAGAAAGGAAGACAATGTATAAAACAGAATAGTTGTTTTAAAACCTGTCAGATCTGCCTCAGTCTGATCCCTTAGGGAAGTAAAACTCTTGACTCCATTTGGCTGACGTGAACAGGCACTTTTGCTAAGAGATTCTGATTGCAGTAAAGTCAAGCAGAATCTAAAATTCCCGCACACCAATACAGAACTTAACCCCTGGTTTCCCTTATGCTTCTCCCCATGGTCCATCCATGTGTAGCCAATCTGACACCCCCAAGATGTTTTGGGGAAACACTGAGGTATTTGGGTTAGTGAAATTCCACTCTCAGGGCAAACGAACTTGAGATGTGCCAGCATGAAGCAGATTCCAAAATACTCTGTTCTTTCTCAATTGTCAATTTCCTCCTCCTATCATAAAGGTATACAGCTTTATTGCCCCTATGTTCCTCCCTCCCTTCCCCAATTGGAGGCAGAATGCCGGCAAGGCACCAAGCCAAAGCTGGTGGATCTGACAAAACCAGTCTAAGACAAATGAAAACAAATACTCAGAAGCAGCTACTTTTATGGCTACCTGATCAAGTAGGAGAAGGATTAAAATAATTATTGAAATCTGGTCCAAGTTCCAGTACTTTACTCTAATTTCAAAATATGTCACTTCTGAGTTTTGAACAATAGTCAAGGGAAATCATGTTTTGTCTCTTCCTTCTCCTGTTGTCATTATAGCCTAAACAGAGTCTTCAGGCTTCAAAACCTTCAGAGAGCATCTAAACATGACCAGGAGACCAGGACTTTCTGAAGACATTGTTTTGATTTATATCATTGTGAAACTTTTGAGATTTCACTGGATTCAGAGAAGGATGCTAAGGTACAATCCAATTGAAAGGGATACCAACAAAGTCCAGGCATAGAAAAGCAAGGAAAAGGTCTGCTTAGAAGTAAAAAGATAGTTGAAATGGAGCCCTGTTCAGAATGACAAATGATTTCCAGATGGCATAAAGCTGGGAAGCGGTTTTCATAAGCTCCTTTAGATCCCAACAAACCAGCATCTCTGCCATCTTAAGACATTGCCCACTTCTGCATAATCTCACTGCATAACTTCTTCATACCTAGATTACTTCTGTAGAAAATGACCAGGCTGAGCTCGAGGGTGGAATCAAGCACATCATCAGTTTGGAGTCTCTATGACCCCGTGAAAGAGCCAAGTCCAGTCCTCCTTGAAGTCAATTGATTCTTAACTGGTGCCAATTTGCCTTGACTGTTAGTAGTTCATATTATTGTATACAGGTATCATGAAATAAATTTTTAATACTTTTGAACTCTATCCTGGTTCCTGACTTCTTCCTCCTAACAACTTCAGATCTTATTTCATATTCTATTTCTGCTTGATGTCTCACTTTTGATCTGAAACTTCTCTTTGATGTTAACTCTGATTTCTGATCCCTAAACATAAACCAAGAGGGCTTTTCCCAAAACTTAGTACTGATCTCTCATCTATTGATACTCTGCTCTACCCTTTTCAACATCTGTTGTTGTTACCAGTATAACCACAGAACCTCCTCCTCTTTTAAAGTGATTCATACAAAAGGTCAATATTTATCATTTAGTAGAGGAATGACAAGATTTAAAACCCTATGAGTGCTATGAATCAACACTGAAGTATAAAAAAAAGAAACACCTTAACAGATTGGTGCAGCTATTCTTTGCTAATGCAGAACAACTGTGCTATCTTCTCAACATAGAAGCTCCTGACAGAATCCTGCCTTTCCCAGGAATTCCTCATTTTCACAGATGAGACTCAGAATGGCTAGATGTGCTTCTATATCCTCCACTTTGTCCTCCAGCAATCCAATCAGCTTGTACTTGGTGCAGGTTCAATTAGAGTCCTCCAAGAATATAAACAAAGAACATACCTTGCAGGTCACCACTGTGCTAGCTTCTTACTCCAGGACTTTGTTACTCTTCAGGATTGTGCAGGTGGAAATTCCCTTGTAAACTGCTTTAAAATCTTTGCTGTAAGATTCATGCTCTTAAAAGACTATTATAAGGGTCCCTCTTATGGCTAAGAGTTAATTCTATTACCATGAAAACAATAAACTGGCATACAATCAAGTATTACAATATCATCTTTGAAGGCTTCTCTCCCATCTAGTGTAGAACCCATGAATCTAATACTTATGGCCTTGAGGGACATTTTAACAAACAATCTGGAGATTTAGTATAAAATGAAATGCTCGTCAGGGGTTTGATTCATGGTCCTTTCTAATTTAAAGTATCAAAAATAGTTAAAAGGGAAAAAGAAAAGGAACTATTGGGTTTTTAACTTTTTCTTTTTGTACATCTGTTAATTTGCAATATTTGTAGGCATTTATATTTACCTTAGAACCCAAACTTAGTGATTATATTGAGCATGCTGCATGATGTATGTATAGAAGGCATTCTGCTTAAATTGGTTCCATTTCTAGTGTGTATATACTGTATTTTTTTTCTAAATGTACTACATGCTTTCTTTACGCAGCCCATAAACAAGTCAGCAGGCAGGTGTTTGTGATGGAGTGTGGGTGGGCAGAGGGGATTGTGGAAGATCACTTAACAAATGGTCACTAGCTGAGGACTATCTGTAAAGGACTCATGATGAAAAAGTATAAGTATATAAGAAGACTTTTAGATATCTTGAATATCTACATAAGATTGGCATTAGGATTTGGCTTTTTTTCATGTCTGCTCAAGAGAAGAGTTTATTTTTCTTCAATTATTCTCCAAATCATCATTTTAGAAGGCCTTATTGTTATTTTTGTGTTCACGCTTCTTCTTTTGAAGCCTAAATCTTTTCTTTAATACCCATTTCTGATTTCTTTGATATATGTGTCCTCAACAAACTCTCAAATGTATTTTCACTAGGTGTGTTTGATATCTATATGTGTCTTCTGGGGGTGCTTTTTTGGTAGTTTGTGGGAAGTTCTAGATAACTACAGAGTGACTACCATATCACACATGACTTATGTTCCTCTGTTAGCAGAAAGTGTTTTTCTTTCTTTTTGGGGGGTGGGGGACTTGCTCCGGAATTTTAGGTTAGAGAAGGAAAGCAGTGACAGAAATATCAGTTGAAGGCAATAATTCCTGTATCATTTCTGGTTCGGTGAGGAACCCCTGGTGATAGAGAGATCTTTTACAATCCTCTATTACAAGTTTGTCCTAAACCTTTGGAACTAAACTGATACCCTTCCTGTGTGAATGACATTGTCCTATCAGCAATATTAAAATACTGTTCACCTACTGTGTAGATCACTTTCTGACACAGAGACATTTGTTGAATTGGAGAGACATTTTCTTGTCCTTTGCATCAGGGCTGAGGTCACAGAGAGTAAAGCAAAGCAATGGGAATGTCTCAATAACAGGTATCTACAATAGGTATCAAGATATTATTGGCAAGAAGATGCATTTGAATATGGCAAAATGTAAAGTTGAAAAATATTGGCTCATAACCAAGGCTTTTTGAAGCTGCTGACTATGGATCATTGATTATCTATTGTTTGGCACCATGCTGCTGGTAAAAGGATTGATAGCACCATGCTGCTAAGTTTCCATTTTACCCTTCTTTTAAAAGATGGACAGGATAAATCTCTACAGTATTTTTAATATGGTTATACAGATGCCCTATTTATTCCATGGCTCCGAGTTCTAGGTTTACAATTAAACTTACTTAGAGTGTTTTTGGGTTAACCATTTGAATTTCTATTAGTTTGCAACGAAAGTGGTGTTCAGCCCTACTCTGCAGAAACAATAATTGAATGTGAAAAAATTCCATCTGGACGTTTGGATTTGGTGTGCTATATTGTAAATGTATTGCAACTGTTATTAATAAGGGGGAAAAGAAAAGCCTTTTTCTTGGGTCAAAGAGTGTGTCTCACAGAACCTCAGTCTCACAGACAAGCTCATTAAAATCATATCAATCTGTAACCGAGGCCTGCTTGAGAACTATCAGTCAGATCCCAATGGACTAGACTTGGCATGGCTCCCATGGATTTAGCATCAGCTGTTGAAGAAAGAAGGCACAAAGTTTTATGCAGCTTGATTTTGTGTCTTTTGTAGACTCTGAAAAATGAATGGCCTTCCTTAATGTACGCAAATGAAGAGAAAGTAGTAGAATTCTAAGCACTATTTTATGAGGGCAAGACTATATTTCACTCTGGTATAAAATAAAATAAAAAAAACAGCAATATTGATAAGGGAGGAACATTAGCAGAAGGGATGAACTGCGCCTCTTGAATACCTGGCTATACACTTGAGGTATATAACTGAGACCTAAAGTAACTCAATTTTTTTGGCTTGTGGTAATTGGATACAACATCCAGTGTAGTGTACTGTTTTGTATCTAACTTTCCCTTTGAAATTCCCTTCAGTTTTGTTAGTTTACAATACCATAATTCCTTGCCCAAAATGGATACTCTGCTGGAAATTTGGGAAGGTGAATTCCACATATTGAGTAGGAACATGGTGAGAGAAGTAAGAAAACTACATTTTAAAGAAGCCATTGCCAAAGTAATGACTTACTTGACAACTTTTTGGCTTAAAAGAACAGATGGTCAACTTCATGACTGCCCTTAAAATTAATTTTGAAAAATCAATAACATATTTTATTTATCTCTTTATAAAACACATGCTCATGGACAGCCCTGGAGGAATGACATCTATCCTCTTGCTTAAATTGGGCTGAAGCTTTCAATAAAGAATATGAAATCCAATGAAGTTAAAATATGCAATAAAAAGTAAGATAGATATTATATAGTTGGAACATAATGGTACATGGGCTGTTTTTAACAAATAATTTTATTAGAGATCACAGTAAAAGGAATAAAAGCTATACAAGCTACAAAAATGTAAAACATAATGTAAAAAAATAAAAAAGAAAAAGGTAACTTTCTTCCTCTATCCCTATACACAGTGTAAGTAAATTGTCACCTCTTAAATTAAAACACATTCTTCATCCTGTATCTCATCTCTTAAATAAAACCAAAATCCTCAACATTCATTCCTTATCAGCAAATGTCTGGTAAGGGTTGTCAGACCCAATTATCTATCTGAATGTTGATCAAATAAGTCAACCTTTTATTCTTTTCCTATCCTTTTAACAACTCTTCACCCCTTCAAATAGCGTCCCACAGCTTAATTTCTTATCATTTTTTTGTCCTGTTTCCCAAAGATGCTTTAGAAGTTTGGCATGTCTGTTTTGTAAATCCAGTAAGAGAACTTTATTTTTGTCACTTCTAAGAAAGTCCTTCAAAACCTTGACAGATCTCTTTTGTATATCCAATTAAAAAAATATCCCTCTCTCTTTTATGGTTTAATAGTTGTACATCTTCTTTAGGCATTGAAGCATCATCTACTTTCATATGAAAGTGCACTTGATCCTTTTTTGCATCTTTTTTTATTTCTTGACAGATTGATATCCACATTCAGATTAATTTCAAACTTACTCTGGGTGTCTTGTTCTTCTAACCCATTGCATCTGTAACTGTCCATTTATCAATCATTTCCGAGAGCTCAAAGACCATTTGTCATAAACTTTCACAAAACCTTCACAATTTTCTAACAAACCAAATATTTCCTTCCATTCTTTTGTTATCCTCTAGCCCCCTCTAGTAACTAACATTTGAAGTCCCATTATCTTGTTATGATTAAAGAAAGAATAAACAATGCCACTTTCTCACGAGAGGTGTTCCCCCCCCCTTCAAAAAAAAGTTAAAATTATAATTCCAAAACAATTTTAATTCTTTGTCTGTTTAATCTGGAAAATAATATTTTTCAAAAACTTTTAAAACCATTAAAAGCCGTTTCTCTAAGGAAAAGCTACTCACATAATGAATGCAGTATAATTTGTTTTCCAAAGAATTTTGATTTTTCTAAAGCAAAAGCAAAACAAAAAAAAACAACCCTGCAAATCCATACTGATTAAGAATTGAGGCTTGGTCAAGTATAATGTCTTTTAAAAAGGCCACATTAACAACTGTGAAATATGGTTGCTTCCTCAATTCATAGCCACTCAACCCATAGGCAAACCATGAAACAGGGATTCCTGTGGTTTACTCACAAGAAGCATCAATAAGGAGTCAAGTGACTATCAATAAGAAAGAGTGCAGAGAAAAGCAACAAAGATGATAAGACAGGGCTGTCAAACTCCTGGCCCACAGGCCAGATGCATCACGTGCTGGCCACGCCCATGCCCAGTTTACTGAAGGGGGCGGGAAAGTCCTGATATATCATGTGACACCACCTTAACGATGTGAGCTTGACACCCCTGTGATAAGAGTTTGGGAGGCAACCATAATAATGAATGGTTAAGGGAACTAGGTACATGTAGCCTAATAAAGAGAAGGTTCAGAGGTGACAGGATAACTGTCTTCCAGTAGTTGGAGGGCAGACAGAGAAAAGAGAGGATTGATGTATTCTCCAAAGCACCACAAAGCATGTTAAAGAGAGATCTCACCTAGAAATAAGGAGAAATTTTCTGACAGTGAGAACAATTAGTCAATGGCATGGTCTGCCTTTTGGAATTGTGGGTGCTCCATCACTGGAGGTTTTCAAAAATAGACTGGACAACCATTTTATTGAGATAGCATAAGGCTCCTGCCTTGAGCAGGAGGTTGGACTAGAAGTCCCTTCCAGCCCCATGATTCTATGATTCACAAAAATCTTGCCTTAATCCAAAGAAAAATTTGGAAGCCATGATCCTATACCCCCACCAATTCCTCCTCATAACATTGCCTCACTGCAAAAGGAACATCTAGCTCACCACAGCTCTCAACAGGAAGTCTCTCAATATTTGAATCAACAGGATATCAGCTTATGATTATCTCTGCCCTATGTGTGGGCTGAAGAATTAATGAGGGCATATTAATCTAGAAGGGACAATATTTTTGAATAAAATAATGCAGGAGAGACAGAAAGGAAGGAAGGAGAGAAGCAAATGAATGCTGTGATCTGCTATGCTAGGATATTGATAGCAGCTGAGGAGAGGCAGGGAGGGACAAATGAGATGAAGGTGAGGGGGAGAGGAGTGGAGAAGCAGACCTACGTCCCTTGGGATCCTCTGGATTTTGCTTTGGCTAAAACTGAGATTTAGACATCAGGTTAGAAACCAAAAGATTCTGAGTTCTAGTCCTACCTTAAGCATGAAAGCTGACTGGATAACTTTGGGCCAGTAACTATTCTTAGTCCAACCCACCTCACAGGATTGTTGTGGTAATACAGGGGGAGGAAGGAATATTAGGTATGTTTGCTGCTTTGAATTACTTATAAAAATAATAAAGATGAGATAAAAAAAATCTAAACAAAACAAATCAAATCAAATCAAATCAAACCTTTATTGTCAATGTACAACATGTGTACAATGAAATTGAATGAGCCTCCCTTGCAGCAGCCACCCTCCTCGAAACACAAAATACAAATGTTTCTGGGTTTTGTTTTTGCCAGATCACACCGATTTGAGACTTGATCAGAGCTCTAAACACCACAATAGCTTGCGTGAAGTTTGAAACAAAATATTTTTAACTACTTAATTATTGATTTACTAATGAAATCACTAGTATAATGAACAATTGAGTGCAAAAGAAGAAGGGGATGACAGAGAAGGAGGTGGCTGGATGGAGTCACTGAAGCAGTCAGCGTGAGCTTAGATGGACTCCGGGGGATGGTAAAGGATAGGAAGGCCTGGAGGAACATTGTCCATGGGGTCGCGATGTATTAATGTAAAATATCATAAAATCTTTCCCTTACTGACATATACTACTGCCTTCTTTGATTAATAGAAAATATTCCCTTTCCCAAAATTGATAGTCACACATTTCCTACAACCATTCCTTGACATCTAGAATCACATCCCGAGCAAAATGTATTTTTATTTGGTACCTCTATCTCCATCTCTATCTAAAGAATAGGACAGGTCCATGAAGATTTAGTTCAAAGAGAAGACAGGAGTCATGCCATGAAATATAAGTCCTGCCAGTCATAAGATACCCTGCTGATATAGCCAGCTGACAAGAGGAAGATATGGAAGCTGCGGAGGTGAAGACCCAGAAGCTCTTCAATGTTCAGAGGTTTCCACTCTTAAATCCAACAGCCAGAGACTATACACCAAACCAAAAAAGAGTGGGTGGAGAATGGTGAGTATGAAAGCCACTGTCCTGGACAATACCTAGAATATCCGGAAGATCAATAAAGTGGCACCCAAACATGAGCTGCTGAGAGAACACCTGAGGTAGCAGCAGACATGGGAGAAAGATCAAACAGAGGAAGTGCCATGGCAAGACAAGATCAACAGGACCATTGGCATGGCTGACATTTGGGAAATCCTACCAGTGTCTGGAAAAGGCTGGATTAAAAGACAGCACTGAAGCACTAATCATAGCAGCACAAGAACAGGCACTAAGCACCAGATCCATAGAAACAGGAGTCTACCACACTATACAGGACCTGAAGTACAGATTATGGAGAGAGAGAGAATCCCACATAGTGTATGGCAACATACACTGAATGCACAACAGTTTCTGTCAAGTCCAAATGGGAGATTCCACAGAAGGTTGTAGAGAATAACAGTGTTTAGATCCTGTGGGATTCCAGACCCAGATGGACAGGGAGGTGCTAGCTAATCAACCAGTCACAGACCAGAAGACAACAAAGGTGATATATGCAATGGTGCCAAGTGACAGCAGCATCCAGAAGGAGTATGAGAATCTGGAGAAGTGTCAGGGCGTGAAGGAGGAACTGGAGAGGATGTGGAAAATAAATGCCAAAGTGGTTAGGGTTAGGGTTAGGGTTCCGGTAGTGGTAGGAGCACTTGGGGCTGTAACTCCTAAGCTAGGAGAATGGCTCCAAAAGATCCCAGGAACAACACTGGAGCTCTCTGTCCAGAAGAGTGCAATGCTAGGAACAGTTATGATATTATGCAGAATCCTGGACCCAAGATTGAGGAAGACATGAAATATGCACAGGGGTGAGAAGGGCATTTTATTACCAGTCTAGTATGATGGCTTACAGTGTGAATGACAACTCTCATGAAATAGCTGCAGTGAACTATTAAGAGTAATTGAATGGTGGGAAAACATCCCTCTTGAAAAGCAGGGAGTGTCTTGTTTCTAAGACATATAATTTTCTGTGAGACCCATTCCAACAAAAAACTGAAATGATGCAACTGGAACACAAATGAATATTAAACCAGATGAATATATTTTATGTTGCTAGAATGCTTTGTAATTGCAGTATCAGCAATAGCAAACAATTTGATTAGAGGTTAACAAAGAATTCTCATTATGTCAAGTTATTTATGTTGGAATTTGTACATTCTGCTGAATAATCTACTTCAGGAATCACTTGTCCTTCTAACAATAATAATTTTCACCTTTTATCTTTTAGTGAAATTGGCTGATGTGTGGCTTGGAGCTCTTGTAACACAACTAAGATTCAGAGACTGTTTTCTTAGCATTCTTATTGTGTTTCAAAGTGTTTGGAATGAGTTATGGCATTTTGAAGAGAATTCTAGAACATTGGAACTGCTGGAGATACAACTAGGTAAATTTGAGGTTGCTAATGGTGTGTTTCAACTTAGGCAGAAACAGTTAACATTAAGAAGGGTACTAGGCAAGGATGCCCTTTATCACCATTACTATTTGTTTTGACACTTGAAGTTTTAAATAGAAAAATTAGAAATGATAGTGAAATAAAGGGCTTAAGAATAAAAAAAGAAGAATATAAACTTCAGGCATTTGCAGATGACCTGGT